>JAGFBZ010000497.1:0-147500 GCA_018398805.1 Hirundichthys speculiger | reverse complement strand
GGATGGAATGGAAGGATGGATGGAGGGATGGATGGATGGAGGGATGGATGGGTGGATGGATGGAAGGATAGGTGGATGGATGGATGGATGGATGGATGGAGGGATGGGTGGATGGATGGAAGGATGGGATGGTGGATGGATGGAAGGATGGATGGAGGGATGGATGGAGGGATGGATGGGTGGAAGGATGGAGGGTGGGGGGGAAGGATGAATGGATGGGGGGAATGGAAGGTGGGGGATGGATGGAGGAAGAGGGGTGGTGGATGGATGGGTGGATGGATGGAAGGAGGATGGAGGATGGAGGGGTGGAATGGACGGATGGATGGAAGGATGGAGATGGGAGGATGGAGGATGGATGGAGGATGGGTGGATGGATGGATGGATGGAGGGTGGAAGGATGGATAGATGGATGGATGGAGGATGGATGGAAGGATGGATGGATGGATGGAGGATGGATGGGTGGAAGGATGGAAGGATGGATGGAGGATGGATGGATGGATGGATGGAGGAAGGATGGAAGGATGGATGGATGGATGGATGGAAGGATGGAGGATGAAAGGATGGATGTAGGGATGGAGGATGGATGGAAGGATGGATGGATGGATGGAGGATGGAAGGATGGATGGAGGGGTGGATGGATGGAAGGATGGGGATGGATGGATGGATGGATGGATGGATGGATGGATGGATAGGATGGATGGGGGAAGGATGGATGGAGGGGGAGGGGATAGATGGGTGGAAGGATGGATGGTGGAAGGATGGAGGGAGGATGATGGATGGGGGAAGGATGGATGGGGGAAAGGATGGAAGGATGGATGGAGGGATGGAGGGTGGGTGGTGGGTGGATGAATGGAATGGAAGGATGGATGGATGGAGGAGGAAGGATGGAGGGAGGATGGATGGATGATGGACGGTGGATGGATGGATGGATGGATGGAAGGATGGATGGATGGAGGATGGATGGGAGGAAGGATGGATGGATGGATGGAAGGATGGGATGGATGGAGGATGGATGGGTGGAAAGGATGGAAGGATGATGATGGATGGAAGATGGGGAGGCTGGAAGGATGGATGGATGGGAGGGATGGATGGATGGATGGATGGAAGGATGGAAAGGATGGATGGAGGTGGAGGATGGAAGGGATGGTGGATGGATGGGTGGCATGGGTGGAATGGATGGATGGATGGAGGGTGGAGGATGGGGTGGAAGGATGGATGGATGGATGGATGGGGTGGGTGGATGGATGGAGGGATGGAGGATTGGATGGATGGAAGGTGGTGGATGGATGGGGGGAGGGAATGGATGGATGGATGGATGGATGGATGGAGGATGGATGGAGGATGGTGCGATGAAGGTGGATGGGTGGATGGATGGATGATGGATTGGGTGGATGGGGATGGATGGATGATGGAGGATGGATGGATGGATGGAAGGAGGAGGAAGGATGGGATGGGTGGAAGGGATGGGATGGATGGAAGGATGGATGGATGGATGGATGGATGGATGGTGGATGGAGGATGAAGGATGGATGGATGGATGGATGGATGGATGGAATGGATGGATGGATGATGGAAGGAGGGTGGAAGGATGGAGGGGGATGGATGGGATGGGGGGGTGGATGGATGGATGGATGGCTGGAGGATGGAATGGGAGAAGGTGGATGGATGGATGGGGAGGGATGGATGGGTGGATGGATGGGGATGGATGGTGGATGGATGGATGGGGGTGGATGGATGGATGGATGGGTGGATGGATGGATGGATGGATGGGGGATGGTGATGGATGTGGATGGATGGATGGTGGATGGATGGATGGATGGATGGAGGAGGGGGATGGATGGATGGGGGGATATGGATGGATGGATGGATGGAAGGATGGATGGATGGATGGATGGATGGGGGATGGATGGATGGATGGATGGATGGAAGGATGGATGGATGATGGAGGATGGATGGGTGGATGGATAGATGGATGGATGGATGGATGGATGGAAGGATGGATGGAAGGATGGATGGAGAGATGGATGGATGGATGGATGGATGGATGGATGGGTGGATGGATGGGTGGATGGATGGATGAATGGATGGATGGATGGATGGATGGATGGATGGATGGGTGGATGGATAGATGGATGGATGGATGGATGGATGGAAGGATGGATGGATGGATGGATGGATGGATGGATGGATGACATGCTTTGATCAAAAGACATCATGGAAAAAACCTTTATTATATTTATTATATTAAGGTTATATTAATGGTTCCTGGTGTATTTTGTATCAGTTTGGGTGAGTAATCTGTAATCTGTAATCTGTAACTCAGTTTGCTGATTTGTGGATCAACAGCTAAACTACTTACTGTGAAATTGCCATCAGGAGATCCTTTCTAAGTTATCAAGCTTCTTCTTTTATTTTTTTTATTAATTGTTGTTGAGGACGACGTCATGGCGACTGCAGCCACTTCAGCACATTGATGATTCCAGCTGTGGCGCTCTGTTTCAGTTTAACCTCCCAGTCCTGACTTTCCGTTCCATTTAACTTGATCACTTCATTAAGAAAATGAAGCGTGGAACCCTAATGAGGGCTTCTTAACGAGGGAGATCAAATCGCCTTCATAAGCTCAGTGTTTAATCACAAACGGAGAGAGGGAGGAAAAGAAAAGAAAGAGTGCAGAATTGTATCAGGAAACACGTGACTGCCAAGGTTTGGATTTTATAAACAACTTTAAGATAAACCTGCCAGTCAAAATATAATTAATTAAATATTCATTGTGTTAAATGAAACAGCTCTAATCTGCTAAGCAACTTAATCACCATGTTAGTTGTACCTGTGATGGTGATGTGAACATCACTGGAATCCCCCCCACTAATCCTTTTTTTTTTTTTTTTTACATAATCAGAAATAAAAGCATGGAAACTGATTTTATGATCCTAGAATTTATTGAAGCAGGAAATGGCTTTTGTAGACCTTCAATCCTGTTAAAGGTCAGATGGGCTGAAACCAACAACCCCCCCCCAACACGTCGCTAGTTCATCACAAAGACAAAGACGAGCTGTGCGCCTCTTTTTAACAACGTTTATTCGTACAAAGTTGGTACCTTAAATACTCTACCTGTTGGAGCACGAGCTGGATAGTATTTAATTCATATGTTGTGGTACATAAATGGCTAATTGTAAAACTGGAAATATATTGATCTCTTGCCTCTTCGCGGTTTGACTACCGCGGTTTTAGTGCTTCGCGGATTTTTTTTCAGAAATATATAATATAATTTAAAACATTTTTAAAAATCGCGGAAACATCACAGGATGTTTTGTTCTCTCACAGCGAAGAAATGCTGTGAGCCAGCCTGGCCCCTTTAAGAAGGTGGCCTTATGGGTAATGGGTAAGTGTGTTGTGTGTCGTGGGACGGCAGAATGAAAACGGGGTTAGATGAAAAGTGTAGTGAGCATCAACAGCAGCCCAGCGTGTATAGATTTACATTCTCTGTTAACCGACAGGAGCCCAACAATACAACCTGTGTGATGTTACAAGTTCCTGCAGTGACACAATAAAGTTCCCGTTCCATGCAGAGAAAACCAGACTTTTTCTTTTGTTGTAGTTAGCGTGTTAGCCGAGCCATTACGAGCCAAAAATAGCCAGTGTTGCCAACTTAGCGACTTTGTCGCTATATCTAGTGACTTTCCAGACCCCCCTAGTGACTTAATTTGTAAAAAGCGACTAGCAACAAATCTAGCTACTTTTTCTGGTGATTTTGAGGCTCACGCGCACTCAAACCGCTAGGTTTGAAGCAATCACCTGGCTGCTGTCTGCCTCGTGAGCTGCGCTTCTCTCTCTCTCCCTGCTCTCTCAGTGCACAGCTAGCGCGCGGTCAGGTCTAGTTTCTGTGTGCGGACTGGAGCGCGTGTCACCACGTACACAGGCGAGGCGACGCGCGTGCACACAAACACCCCGCCCCCCCGCGCGAGACAACTTTTTCCCTCCTCTCCACGTCCCTCAGTCTCAGTTCTTCAAGTCACTCTCAAGTTTAGTCACGTTTAACTTGGGCTACTACTGTATTCTGTATGCTAGCTCTGCTAGTTGTTTTAGTTGTTTGAATTAGCGTATTGCTAGCCTACTAACGTTAGCTCCCCCCGTCGCATCTAGCGGGACAGCCTATAGCTATTTTCCTCATTGGATAGTTGGCAACATTGAAAATAGCCCAATAGCAGCGGTTTGTTTACTACGGTTCAGAGACCAGAGGCTGTGAAGGTAACAGACCACAGTTTAGCCTTTGTCTTGTTTCGCTGCAGTGTCTCGCTACTTTTTGGGTTTTTTAAGCATATTTTAAACACATTATTGAGGCTCGGGGGGCTCCGGCTCCAGATCACGGATTTTGATTGTTATGGGGGGGGGGCGCCGGTCCCCATTAACCTAAAAAAATAAGGGATCACTGTATGTCATTGCATCCACAATGGCTGCGGTTACATGATGTTTTTTAATTCGGAATTAATAATTAGGAATTAAATAATTCCGAATTAAACAATTTTCCTTCGAGTTTACATGGAAATAGTAATTCCGAATTAAGGTATACATGGAAAACACGTTTGTTCGGCTTTATTCAACTCCGCTTTAGGCCTGGGGGTTGGGAAGGGTTCTGATTGGATGGGGGGGGGGGGGGGGGGGGGGGGGGGGGGGGGGGGGGGACGTCTTTACATCTACCGGAAGAAAACAAACTTAGCAACAACTCGGTTAGCAACAACATTCCACTTATTTTTGACCTGGGTGGCGTCTCTATCTGTGAAACCTCCTTCATTTAACCTGGCCGCTTTGAAAAGCTCACAATTTTTATGTTTCCTGCCATCTGTTCTTTTAATTATTTCCAGTTCCTCCAAGCTATTTATTAAATAAATCGTTTCTGCATGTTTACTGCGTGCTGCCATTTTTAAAACAAGCCTAGTGCGGAATATAAGCGTCATCGCGACAGACGGGCAAGAGAACTAGCATGCGCAGAAAGACGGGAATTAATTTAAAGAGGAATGAGTGTATACATGACCGCAGAATTATTTAATGCGGAATTAAAATGGGAATAAACCAGACACTTACTTCGGAATTAAGTTTAATTCGGAATTGACATTTTCATATGGAAATAAGTGTTTATATGGTAACTTTTATTCGGCTTTAACTTTAATTCTGAATTAAAGAGGAATTAAACTTCCCATCTAAACGCACCCATTGTTAGATGTCCAGAGAACCACAGCCAAAATAGTCGTTACCTAAGTGATGCTGTCCGTACGAAGTTAGTTTGGACTCTAATCCTGAGGTTCATGAATCACTGGAGCTATTTGAGTTTGACTGCAGCTTTATGGGTCTATTTTTCTTCCATTTGCAGCAACTGTGTCAGTGTTTCATGATCCCATCAGTTTGGATGTGTGGCCAAAAGGAGCTAAATAAATCAGTTTTTCATAAATCAGGCGACTGCGCTTTAGTACACTCGCAAGCAAACATCTATCTGCATTATTACTCCGGCTACTTAGAGGATTCAGTTTGTTCCATTAGATTCAAAAGAATAATGAACTTATTGAAGTGAAACTTTGTGTGCGTGTTCAGCATAATCCATCTTGCTTTCTTTCTTTCTTTCTTTTTTTCTTTTTAACTCCCCGTTTCTTTCCAGCCAGTTGGTTTGATAAACAGCTTCTTATAAAAATTCTAAAGAGAGGGAGGGGAAGAGCGAAGAGTGTATCCATGCACACACACACACACACACACATGGACAACACACACGGACAGAGCATAATGTGAAAGAGTTCTCATCTTTTAAACTGTAATAAGTTTGAAGGCTCATATTTCATTAAGTGCTTATTATGAGCCTCTGTTGTCGGCGCTGCAACCTGCTATAATCTGTAAGCCATTACAGGTGCCTAAAAATAACCAAGTTAACACGCACAGCTGCCGAGCCAACCGGCAAAATTTTAATAAACGTCATGTAACTGCCGCAGCAATCAAATTTAATGGGCTCGAACCAACAGCAACGCCGCTTCGCCCCTCAGCATAGTTTGCATAAAGAAAATGACAGCAGACCCAATAACAGAAGAATATTTGTTTCTTTTTTACATATTTAATTCATAAGGTGTTGTTTTGTTTATAGTACTTTGCATTTTGCTCAATATTCCTGAACGCTCTGCTGGGAGGCATCTGTGTGGGAGACAAACAATTAGAAATGCAGAGACGGAGGGCAGGAAAAGTACAAGGGCAGAGCTGCAGAAACAAGAACTGCTCCCGACTCCGTTCAAAAGGTCTTTTTTTACTTTTTCATGCAACATAAAACATGTCTCTAAACTCCAGACACGACCTTATGGTCTGAAATGAACAAACTGGTCTTTTCAGAACATTTTCCCGTTGTAATGAAACAAAGAGCAGCATGAAATATTTAACTGGTGTAAAAACCAGACTTTGTTGAAGGAAGTTGTTCCTATTACAACTCTAATGTGGATCATTCTAGAACCCAGCTGTATGTTTCTAAATGCTTCAGCATAACAATATGATGTTCTTTCATCCATTCATTCATTCATTCAGTCACCTCAAGACAGGAGCTTCCATAAACAGGTTGTTCATGCTCTTAATACATATGTTAAGAAAATATAACCGCTGTTTTGCAAGTTTTGGACAGATCACAGATATGGGTGCCACATGTAAAAACTTGATTACAGTTTTAAAACTGATATATTTTCAATATTTAGCTCATTTTCTTCACATTCAGCTCATTTTACACACATTTGAGAGATAAATTATTTAAAAATTTGGTTATATGTGAACGAAAATGAAATGCTAAATCTAAATGTTAAATGTTAAATCTAAATATTAAATCTTAATATTTAGATTTAACATTTAACATTTATATTTATCATTTAAATTTAGATTTAATATTTAGATTTAGCATTTAGATTTAACGTTTAGATTTAGATTTAATATTTAAATTTAACATTTAATATTTAGATTTAGATTTAATATTTAGATTTAGATTTAACATTTAGATTTAATATTTAGTTTTAGATTTAACATTTAGATTTAACATTCAACATTTAGATTTAACATTTGACATTTAGATTTAGATTTAACATTTAGATTTAACATTTAACATTTAGATTTAATAATTAGATAAAGCCTTTTTATCGAGCCTTTTTGCAAGAGTAACCCGACAAAACTGACATGAAGTCTAACAAACCATGAGAACAACAAAAACATTACACTACCTGTCCCCTAATAACAACGTTAGGCTACCTGGCCCCTAATAACAACGTTAGGCTACCTGGCCCCTAATAACAACGTTAGGCTACCTGGCCCCTAATAATAACGTTAGGCTACCTGGCCCCTAATAACAACGTTAGGCTACCTGGCCCCTAATAATAATGTAGGGCTACCGGGCCCTAATAATAACGTTAGGCTACCTGGCCCCTAATAATAACGTTAGGTTACCTGGCCCCTAATAATAACGTTAGGCTACCTGGCCCTAATAATAACGTTAGGCTACCTGCCCCTAATAATAACGTTAGGCTACCTGGCCCCTAATAATAACGTTAGGCTACCTGGCCCCTAATAATAAACGTTAGGCTACCTGGCCCCTAATAATAACGTTAGGCTACCTGGCCCCTAATAATAACGTTAGGCTACCTTAGGCTACCTCCCTAATAATAACGTTAGGCTACCTGGCCCCTAATATAACGTTAGGGCTACCTGGCCCCTAATAATAACGTTAGGCTACCTGGTCCCTAATAATAAATTAGGCTACCTGGCCCCTAATAATAACGTTAGGCTACCTGGCCCCTAATAATAACGTTAGGCTACCTGGCCCCTAAAAATAACGTTAGGCTACCTGGCCCCTAATAACGTTAGGCTACCTGGCCCCTAATAATAAACGTTAGGCTACCTGGTCCCTAATAATAACGTTAGGCTACCTGGCCCCTAATAATAACGTTAGGCTACTACTAATAATAACTAGGCTACCTGGCCCCTAATAATAACGTTAGGCTACCTGGCCCCCTAATAATAACGTTAGGCTACCTGGTCCCTAATAATAAACGTTAGGCTACCTGCCCCTAATAATAACGTGGCCCCTAGGCTAATAACGTTAGGCTACTGGCCCCTAATAATAACGTTAGGCTACCTGGCCCCTAATAATAACGTTAGGCTACCTGGTCCCTAATAATAAACGTTAGGCTACCTGGCCCCCTAATAATAACGTTAGGCTACCTGGTCCCTAATAATAATAATAAACGTTAGGCTACCTGGCCCCTAATAATAACGTAGGGCTACCTGGCCCCTAATAATAACGTTAGGCTACCTGGTCCCTAAAAATAACGTTAGGCTACCTGGCCCCTAATAACGTTAGGGCTACCTGGACCCCCTAATAATAACGTTAGGCTACCTGGTCCCTAATAATAACGTTAGGCTACCTGGTCCCTAATAATAACGTTAGGCTACCTGGTCCCTAAACGTTAATAATAAACGTTAGGCTTACCTGGCCCCTAATAATAACGTTAGGCTACCTGGCCCCTAATATAACGTTAGGCTACCTGGCCCCTATAAATAACGTTAGGCTACCTGGTCCCTAATAATAACGTTTAGGCTACCTGGACCCCCTAATAATAACGTTAGGCCTACCTGCCCCTAATAATAACGTTAGGCTACCTGGCCCCTAATAATAACGTTAGGCTACCTGCTACCTGCCCCTAATAATAACGTTAGGCTACCTGGCCCCTAATAATAACGTTAGGCTACCTGGCCCCTAATAATAACGTTAGGCTACCTGGCCCTAATAATAACGTTAGGCTACCTGGTCCCTAATAATAATGTAGGGCTACCGGGCCCTAATAATGTTAGGCTAACCTGGCCCCTAATATAACGTTAGGCTACCTGGTCCCTAATAATAACGTTAGGCTACCGGGCCCTAATAATAACGTTAGGCTACCTGGTCCCTAATAATAACGTTAGGCTACCTGGCCCCCCTAATAATAACGTTAGGCTACCTGGCCCCTAATAATAACGTTAGGGCTACCTGGCCCCTAATAATAACGTTAGGCTACTGGTCCCTAATATAACGTTAGGCTATCTGGCCCCTAATAATAACGTTAGGCTACCTGGTCCCTAATAATAACGTTAGGCTATCTGGCCCATAATAATAACGTTAGGCTACCTGGTCCCTAATAATAATGTAGGGCTACCGGGCCCTAATAATAACGTTAGGCTACCTGGTCCCTAATAATAACTGTTAGGGCTACCCTAATAATAACGTTAGGCTACCTGGTCCTGGTCCCTAATAATAACGTTAGGCTACCTGGTCCCTAATAACTAGGCTACCTGGCCCTAATAAAACGTTAGGCTACCTGGTCCCTAATTAGGCTACAATAAACGTTAGGCTACCCCCTAATAATAACGTTAGGCTACCTGGTCCCTAATAATAAGTTAGGCTACCCCCTAATAATTAGGCTAACCTGGTCCCTAATAATAACGTTAGGCTACCTGGCCCCTAATAATAACATTAGGCTACCTGGCCCTAATAATAACGTTAGGCTACCTGGTCCCTAATAATAACGTTAGGGCTACCCCTAATAACTTAGGCTACCTGGCCCCTAATAATAACGTTAGGCTACCTGGTCCCTAATAATAAACGTTAGGCTACCTGGCCCCTAATAATAACACGGTTAGGCTACCTGGCCCTAATAATAACGTTAGGCTACCTGGCCCCTAATAATAACGTTAGGCTACTGGCCCCTAATAATAATAACGTCCCTAATTAGGCTACCTGGCCCCCTAATAATAACGTTAGGCTACCTGGTCCCTAATAATAACGTTAGGCTAACCTGGCCCCTAATAATAACGTTAGGCTACCTGGCCCCTAATAATAACGTTAGGCTACCTGGCCCCTAAAATAACGTTAGGCTACCTGGCCCTAATAATAACGTAGGCTACCTGGTCCCTAATAATAACGTTAGGCTACCTGGCCCCTAATAATAACGTTAGGGCTACATGGCCCCTAATATAACGTTAGGCGCCTGGTCCCTAAATAACGTTAGGCTACCGGGCCCCTAATAATAACGTTAGGCTACCTGGCCCCTGATAATAACGTTAGGCTACATGGTCCCTAATAATTTTTTACCAACTATGATTCATCCTGGCTGGGAAACCTATTTATAACCTCGTACGTAGCACATATACTTTTTGCAGAAGTTACATCCAGTAGTGCGCAAAGTGCGACTGATGCCTGAGGAGAGCTCTGTTTCTCTGTCTTTCACCGGGCCCTCCCGGGCCCTCCTGGGCCCGGGCCGGGGCAGTACTACTCACGGACCCTGAGGTCACTGGCCTTTTAACTACTCCACCAGTTTGATTAAAAACACGGAGAAGCAGCTTTTAATTATTCTGGTCCCAGACTGCTGCAGAGCCTCAGGGCCTGTTGATGATTTTAAACCCACCTATTTAGTCTGGCTTTTAACTGATTAATCTCCTACTATTTTAGCTTCTTCTACTTTATTCTGGTTTTTGTTCCATTTATTGACTCACCTTTTTACTTTGGCTTTTACGTGATTTCTTTTACACTTTTATTTCTTTTATTTTACAGTTCTTGATCTGTAATGATTTTGATGATTTCATTTATTTTTGAGTCTTTGTGCAATTTATTACCATTAAATTTTAACCTATAACTTTTACATCTCCAAATTTT
The DNA here is from genome assembly GCA_018398805.1 of Hirundichthys speculiger. Lineage (NCBI taxonomy): Eukaryota > Metazoa > Chordata > Actinopteri > Beloniformes > Exocoetidae > Hirundichthys > Hirundichthys speculiger. Next base: position 136,807 of record JAGFBZ010000497.1, on the reverse strand, counting down.
TACATTTTATACATTTTATCATTACTGTATCTATTGTTTGTTTTTATCCTGTTTTACAGTTTTTAATCTTTGGGTTTGCTTTGCAGCCACAGGACCTGGACACTTACTGAGTTACTGAGTCAACCCTGAAGTCATCCAGAGGAACGGATGATTACGTTTACGGGTATTCTGGAGTTAAATGTGAGCTCACCTCTGACAGCCGGGTCATGTAACAAGACAACGATTCCAATCACAACAGCAAATCTACAACAGAACAGCTGAAAAAAAAAAAAGAAAAGAATCATGGTGTGTCATTGCATCGAACAGATCAGTGTGAGGATGCAAAACAACTTTCTCCAGCTAAACTCAGACAAAACTGAATAATTGTCTGTGGCCCACAGAAACAAAGAGAAAGTGTTATCAGTCACCTTGAGACTCAGAAATTTAAGGGTTATACTGGATTACCAGGCACCTTTATTCTGGAACCAGCTACCAGTTTGGGTTCAGGAGGCTGACACCACCTCCATCTTTAAAACTAAACTGAAAACATTTCTGTTCAGTAAAGCCTACAGTTAGTCTAAACTATAGTGTGTAGGGGCTAATAGTTATAGCTACAGCTAGTCTAAACTATAGTGTGTAGGGGCTAATAGTTATAGCTACAGCTAGTCTAAACTATAGTGTGTAGGGGCTAATAGTTATAGCTACAGTTAGTCTAAACTATAGCGTGTAGGGGCTAATAGTTATAGCTACAGTTAGTCTAAACTATAGCGTGTAGGGGCTAATAGTTTATAGCTACAGTTATCTAAACTATAGCGTGTAGTATTATAGCTACGTGTAGTATATAGCTACAGTTAGTCTAAACTATAGCGTGTAGGGGCTAATAGTTATAGCTACAGTTAGTATTAACTATAGTGTGTAGATGCTAAGTTTATAGCTACAGTTAGTCTAAAACTATAGTGTGTAGGGGCTAATAGTTATAGCTACAGTTAGTCTAAACTATAGTGTGTAGGGGCTAATAGTTATAGCTACAGTTAGTCTAAACTATAGTGTGTAGGGGCTAATAGTTATAGCTACAGTTAGTCTAAACTATAGTGTGTAGGGGCTAATAGTTATAGCTACAGTTAGTCTAAACTATAGTGTGTAGGGGCTAATAGTTTAGCTACAGTTAGTCTAAACTATAGTGTGTAGGGGCTAATAGTTATAGCTACAGTTAGTCTAAACTATAGTGTGTAGGGCTAATAGTTATAGCTACAGTTAGTCTAAACTATAGTGTGTAGGGCTAATAGTTATAGCTACAGTTAGTCTAAACTATAGTGTGTAGGGGCTAATAGTTATAGAGCTACAGTTTAGTCTAAACTATAGTGTGTAGGGGCTAACAGTTATAGCTACAGTTAGTCTAAAACTATAGTGTGTAGGGGCTAATAGTTATAGCTACAGTTAGTCTAAACTATAGTGTGTAGGGGCTAATAGTTATACTACAGTTAGTCTAAACTATAGTAGTGTGTAGATGCTAATAGTTATAGCTACAGTTAGTCTAAACTATAGTGTGTAGGGGCTAATAGTTATAGCTACAGTTAGTCTAAACTATAGTGTGTAGATGCTAATAGTTATAGCTACAGTTAGTCTAAACTATAGTGTGTAGGGGCTAATAGTTATAGCTACAGTTAGTCTAAACTTAGTGTGTAGGGGCTAATAGTATAGCTACAGTTAGCTAAACTATAGTGTGTAGTTATAGCTACAGTTAGTCTAAACTATAGTGTGTAGGGGCTAACAGTTATAGCTACAGTTAGTCTAAACTATAGTGTGTAGGGGCTAATAGTTATAGCTACAGTTAGTCTAAACTATAGTGTGTAGGGGGCTAAAATAGTTATAGCTACAGTTAGTCTAACTATAAGTGTGTAGGGGGCTAATAGTTATAGCTACAGTTAGTCTAAACTATAGTGTGTAGGGGGCTAATAGTTATAGCTACAGTTAGTCTAAACTATAATGTGTAGGGGCTAATAGTTATAGCTACAGTTAGTCTAAACTATAGTGTGTAGGGGCTAATAGTTATAGCTACAGTTAGTCTAAACTATAATGTGTAGGGGCTAATAGTTATAGCTACAGTTAGTCTAAACTATAGTGTGTAGTGGCTAATAGTTATAGCTACAGTTAGCCTAAACTATAGTGTGTAGTGGCTAATAGTTATAGCCATAGTTGTAGTAGCTCAGACTAGAGTAGCTCGTCTTAATCACAGCTTCGTCATAGCTATGCTGCTATAGGCCTACGCTGCAGGGGGACGCCTACATGATCTGCTGAGTGGTGTCTCCACTGCTCTTCTCTCTTTCCTTCCCTTTCCTCCTCCCTTCCTCCTCCAGCTCATTCATAATTACCACAATTACAGGCCTCAACTCTGACAATGTTCAAATCCAGACCTGAAAACAGTTCTGTTTAGATGTGAAGATGACAACTGAAAGGATTTTATGTGCTCTCTTCATTTTTAATTCATTTTTAATTTAATTCATTAATGATTATTTTCATATCTTTATGTTTTATGGAATGATTCTCTTTTCCTTTTTGTGATTTTATGTATCTGTAAAGCACTTTAAACAGCCTTGTGTTTGAACTCTGCTCCACAAATAAACTCACCTTTGTTCATCTCACAGCGTATTTACTTCATTTGAAGGCCGTTAAGTGTCCGGGTGATTTTCAATTACAGCACGTCCTGCTACATAAAACCTCGAAAAAAAAGAAGGTGTATTTTCTTTTCCAGACTGTACAAGAAAAATGCATCTACGTAACATCTCTCTGGGAATAAGACATGAGTGACGCTTTTTATGTCTCCGTGTGGCCTGTTCTACTCATGAAGCAAAGTTTCATTAAAAAAGCGCCGTATTGGAGTTTCTACGTGGCCGTATGTTTGTAGTCGTCACAGGCTGCACCTTTAAAGTAATCAGCAGCCACTTGTGAAAGTCAAACCGCTTGGAATTTTATTCTCGGGGGGAATCTAAGTGTTAAACAGCTACACAGGTCGAGATGATTGCATTCAACCTCCTCAGCACAACCCCGTGCGCACATGAAGAGGCTATTACTCTTCCTCCCTTGACACTCCCTGACAGAACGTCGCCCCCACTTCTTCCCCGGCACAAAGCGATCCACGCAGCACCTTAAAATGCATCTTCAAAGCTAATGCACTTCACACATTGATTTTAGCTCCCGACAGCCCTGCAGCCGACGCCTGCAGTGGAGGGAAACAGGAGGAAGGAGCTGCAGAAGAAGAGATGACTCTGAAGATAAATCAAGAGACGTGAAGGGTGTTGAGGTGACGGGTTAAGTCCTACAAAACACCGATGGCACTCCAGAGTGAAGTGGGCGTGGAGGGGGGGGGGGGGGGGGGGGGGGTCAATGTTTACGACGAGAATGAGACAGGAGCAAAAAATTGAAAAAGTTAGAGAGAAGCAGCACACGAGAGCAAGTTCATCACCCTGGTGGCTTCTGTCCAACACTTTAAAGGTACTCAACGTTCACCTGACGATGTCAAGCGGAAAACACCCGGCGATAATAACGTACTATCGGGGGCTGAGGGCGGATCCATCACCGGCTTTGATGTGAGGAGGCGCGGAGTCACGCCGGGTCTTCAACAACATTTCTGTGCTTTTTCTCAAAACCGGTGCAGTCGAGAAGCTCGGCGCAGTAAAGTAGAGAAAAGCTCATGAAATATCAAGCTTAACTTCAGCCTGAAACCTCAGAGAAATGTCTGAAAATAAAAGGAGAGAAAAGGTTGGCACCAGATTTCTAGCTGAATATTGATGTTGCTCGGCTGTAGGTCAATATAAGAGTTAACTTATGCCTCTTTCTTTTAACTTATGCCTCTTTCTTCATGCCTCCAGCATAATTACACGGCCTTCGTTAGAGGTATGGAGTAGAGCAGTGATTCCCAAAGTGTGGGCCGTGGCCCCCTGGTGGGCCGTCGTGGTACTGCAGGTGGGCCGTGAGAGGTCATTAAAATTAAACAAATATGTTTTAAATCCTCGATCTTTTTAAAATATGTTTTTAATTACTGTAAAATATTAACGAAATGATTTAAATACATTAAGAAGTAACAAAACAAACCAGTTAAGTGTTATTCTACCGTCATCTTAACTTAATATGACAAGTGTCACCTTATTTGTTGACCCCTCACATTAATATCGGATCATGGTTCCTGGTCCTGTATGTTGATCACAGTTGTGATTAAAGGTTTTGGTGGGCCGCGGAGATTTTTCACATTTTAAATTGGGCCTTGGTATTTTGAAGTTTGGGAATGGCTGGAGTAGAGACATCTTTTAAAACAACTGTAAGTCAATATAAGAGTTAACTTATGCCTCTTTCTTTTAACTCAGACATTCCCAAACTTCAGAACACCAAGGTCCAATTTGAAATGTGAAAAATCTTCGCGGCCCACCAGAACCTTTAATCACAACTGTGATCAACATACAGGACCAGGAACCATGTTCTGATATTAATGTCAGAGGTCAACAAATAAGGTGACACTTGTCATATTAAGTTAAGATGACAGTAGAATAACACTTAATTGGGTTGTTTTATTACTTCTTAATGTTTTTTTAATCATGTCATAAATATTTTACAGTAATTAAAGACATATTTATAAAAGATGGAGGATTTAAAACACATTTGTTTAATTTTAATGACCTCTCACGGCCCACCTGCAGTACCGCGACGGCCCACCAGGGGGGCCGCGGCCCACACTTTGGGAATCGCTGCTTTAACTTATGCCTCTTTCTTCACGCCTCCAGCATAATTACACGGCCTTCGTTAGCGGTATGGAGTAGAGGCGTCTTTTAAAACAACTGAGCAGAGCCTAAAGAGTTAGTTCTACTTACTAATGCTGAATCAGAGGGAAGCGTCACACAGTTACAGTATACATTATCTATCAATAAACTTGAACAAGCATCTGCTAGATTAATGGTTTATTGAGTAGCACGTCGCCACCGCCAGAGCGTGACAAGCATACGTTCCTGAGCTGCATCAGAGACTCTAAACTTTAAAGCTTTAAGCTCAGGAAACAAAAAAAATAATCCTACTTTCAATAGTTTTCAGGGCATCTGTGGCCAGACGTGTTACACAAACACACACACACAAACACACACAGGCGGTACGCCATAATTAAACATATTGACCTGATGGAGGCAGCCGTCTGAAAAATAAATGCACCCGTTGTTATTTACAGAAAAAATCATGTGTTGTTTGACGAGTTTATAGTAGAAAAATAACACCTGGTATATTACAGTGTCACAATTTAACAGAAACTGAGCCAAAGTTCAGAAGCAGGTTGTGCAAGTTGTTCCTCAGGAAACAAGGATGTAAAGGTAACTCCAGGTGCTGCTCATCAAATACACCCCCCCCCCCCCCCCCCACCCCCCCCCCCCCCCCCCCCCCCCCCCATGTCTTTACCTTGTTCGTTAGTGTTTTAGTCAGGTCTTCTCCCAGCTGGAGGACCGCCCCCATAACTGACGGATGACAGTTTGAGCCACATCCTTGTGCCTCCGTTTACGCCAATTCAAACATCTTTCACCCCCTCCACCTCCACCCCCACCACTATCATTATGATCAGGGATGTCCGATAATATCGGTGGGCCGATATTATCGGACATCCCTGATTATGATTATTATCATTAACTACATTATTTACTAAGAGTGTAACGGTACATGTATTTGTATTGAACCGTTTCGGTACAGGTAGGTCGGTTCGGAACGGAGGCGTACCGAATGAGTTTCCACACGGACATATTAAGTAAAGGACCGCATGTTGTGGAGCAGAGCGCTGCAGCCGCACATGCGCAGTTGTGCGCACACCCAGTGTTGCCAACTTAGCGACTTTGTCGCTATATCTAGCAACTTTCCAGACCCCCCTAGCGACTTAATTTGTAAAAAGTGACTAGCAACAAATCTAGCTACTTTTTCTGGTGATTTTGAGACTCACGCGCACTCAAACCGCTAGGTTTGAATCTCTCTCTCTCTCTCTGCCGGGCTCAGTGCACAGCCAGCGCGAGTTTCTGTGTGCGGACTGGGCGCGTGTCACCACATACACAAGCGAGGCGACGCGCGTGCACACAAACACCCCGCCCTTCAATAATGATAATCATAATAATATTATTCTTATTATTATTACTATTGTTGTTATTATAAATATGCATAAAAATAAAAGCAAGTTCTACAGCAACAAAGAAGTTTGTTGATATGTAAATAGTTCGATTGGGAAGAGAAATCATGTGGCATGCAGTACAAAAAAAAACAAAAAAAAACTCGTTACCTTCTCGTCCACATTTTAGCCAGAAAATCATACCCGGACTTTGTGAAAAAATAAAATGATTTATTTTTAAAGAAACACCCTGAGCCTTATTCATGTTATTTAATCTGACCAACAACTTGAAACTGTTCAGTGTTGCAACTGTTCAATTTTGCACATCAAATGGATTATTTTCTTTAAGAAAAAGTCTGAGCCAATGTTATTTTTATTTTGTTTTTCAAAATATCTACATTTCAGAATACTGTATTTATATTTTTGAGCAAAATTCTAGCTTTGTATAGGCTAATGTTCCTATTGTTAAAAAGCACAAAAGTGTGTAATTAAACAACTAGCACATTTATATTTTGCATTTTGTTTTCTTACTGTACCGAAAATGAACCGAACCGTGACCTCAAAACCGAGGTACGTACCGAACCGAGAGTTTTGTGTACCGTTACACCCCTATTATTTACTGTCACACAATGGTGGCAGAAGGAAACGTCACGTCCTTCTGCAGAACTTTGTGATGAGAAAAGCCTGTAACACTGAACTGTGAAGAACACGTCTCCACCCTGAGACGTCTTTGGACAACCTGCACATTCATTTACCTCCATCAGACAACGATGTCTGTTTGACTGTTAAACTGTAAAAGAGCTGCATCTCTGACTCCACAGGCATCTGTTGGCACTTAAAACAATGACAGTACATTTAGAAATAGAAATAAGTATTATTTAGTTTAGGTCTGCAAAGTTGCCCCTGAACGACCTTCCAGAGCTTTTAGTCCTGAAAACAGATGAGATGAAAGTAGAAACGTCAGCTCCAACCACATATTACACTCACATGCCAAAGGTGGGACGAGAAAAACGGAGCAGGTCAAGTTTTAATCTCCTCTGGTTGTGATGGACGACTATAAAGCAAACAACACTGGAAAATAAATCCAACAGCATAACGGCATCCACAGCCTGAGAGCTCGAACATCAGCCACCGACTGGACCTTAAACTTCTCATCTGCCATCTCCTTTACAAACTAATAAAAAAAAACTTTCGTTAAGTAACAGTGGACAGTTAGTGTGAAATACATCAGGACAAAATAGAAATCAGTTTGTAATTCATCTATCACAGGGATGATCAATAAACCCTGGGATTCTCTATCATTTCACGACAGTGATCGAAACCTCCTGATGGGAACGTGAACATGGGAACACTGGTTTATATGAGACACATTAATTATTATTTCCTAAAACACTGACTGTCTACCGGTTGAAAATTATCAATAATCAATAGCCGTACTATATAATCTATAACTGTCTGTCTGTGAAGACGTTGTTCTTGATGTCAGAAGAATTATAAGAAAGAAATGCAACAATATAAGCTACGCCAAGCAAGTTAATGAAAAAAAGTCATGAAAGTGCAGTTTTTTTCTCTATCCAGTTATTTATTTGCACTTTTTCCTTTAATTTTTTCCAGTAAGGAAGGACTTAAATTCATATGTCTTTGTTTTTGAAATGTTCCAAATATTTGAAAATATATTCAACGTGTTTTCAATTTTCTGTCTTGTGAGTGATTTTTTTTTAAATGCATCACACTCTTGTGTACATACAGTATGAGTAAACTTTAAGGAATATATTTCCAGTGTATAAATAGTCAGCTACAAGTAATATGCCAAGCAAACTTAAAGTATACAATAATAAACTAAAAATAGGGACTCAAAGTATTTAGAAAGTACAATGGCAGTATATCAATAAGTGCACTTGTAGTATACTTTAAGCATACAAGAAGGATATACCAGGTACATTGATAGTATATACAGTCATGGAAAAAATTATTAGACCACCATTTTTTCTTCACTTTCTTGTTCATTTTAATACCTGGTACCACTAAACGTCATCATGTGACTAAAACAGACAGAAAAGAAAACACTGAATGCATAAAAGCAGTGTTTTTGGCAGTACAACGCCATAGCTATTGATGTAAAAACTTAAGTGATTTAGGTTATAATCAAGAAAACCATGGAAAATGGTAAGATATCAGCTCTTAAATAAAACTCTTATGAGCAATCTTTGTGGTTATCATTATGTTTGTCCAAACAAATGTACCTTTAGTTGTACCAGGCATTAAAATGAACAAGAAACTGAAGAAAACAAGGGTGGTCTAATCATTTTTTCCATGACTGTAGATGAGTGTACTTGTTGTAGACTGTTGCAAACTTAAAATAAACTTTCAAGTATACTTTTATAAACTTAAAATGTTGTAATTTAGTCCGAAAAGTATAAAATCTGTATACTTTCCAGTACACTAAAAGTATATGGTGTGTAGTATACTTGCTATACTTGTACTTATACTCAAGTATACTTTTTAAAAATGTACTTGATTATACTACTTTTTGCTAAGAGAATGAAAAGATAATCTCCGTGAGTCCCGGTGCTCCTGTTGTTCCTGGATTTCTCTCTTTTTAAACGCCGTCCCAGAAAACGCCTGTAATTCGCTCAGACTTCTCAATCCAGAAGCTTATTTTTAAAGAAAACAGGCTTCATCTGCCAACTTCTCACCGTCTCTGTACACTCGTCTGGTTTCCTGCACGTTGCCGCCAAAACCTCGCCACCCTCAGCGTGACTCGGAGGATGTCTGTGCAGCTGCAGCCATGAATTAGCTTCTTCTTTACCGCTTTTGTTTGCTGCACTTCAGCTCTGCTGGCAGGAAAAGGGACAATCAAGTGTGACATTTTTAAAACACACCATAAAAATAATGACTTCTTCAACAATATGTTCAGCTTATAAAAAAAATCTTTGTGAAAGGTGGCTGCAGTCCAGCTCTATCATTTATATACTCGTCTACTCGTCTACAGTCTACTCGAGCATTGCCGCGGAGAGGAGGACTGCTGTCTGATGGCTCTGTAGCCCCGACTAGTGGCGGGCGGCTGTATGACAGTTAAGCGGCCTTGTACATGAATAAAACACAAATTGGTTTAAACGAATAATATTTCTGGTGCCGACTAGTAAGTGGGTGGACGTTTAATCCATAGATATATATATAAACACTAGATGGCTCACGCACGCTGTTAGCCAATGGAGACCGACGTCCTCGCATGGCGGCCATCTTGCCACAGGCAGCTCGCCCACTCGTAACATCAAAGTCTATGGTGCATGAAGCATTTCAATAACCACAGATTGCTTAATTTTAAACCGATTTTCAAACGGTTTGGTTTGTTATAAACCTCAGAGTTGTAGTTATGTTCCTGCATACTCAAGAATAATTTTAACCATGGATAAATAAACATTAAGCAGCTAGGTAGAGCAATAGCTATAGGACTACACACACAAGGTAGTTTTATTAAATCATTTATATATAAAACATTTAATCATTCCATGTATGTTATATTAGTAATATTTCTATTATAATGATAACTATAACAACACATAACATTAACATATATGTATTTATTTTGTTATGCCCCTGGTCCCCTGAGTGAGTTAATTTAACAAAGTTCACAGTAGTTGAAACAAAATGAGGTGCTAACATGAAATTATATTTTCTAAATCTTTGACAAATAAAAATATTTAATCTCTGTGTTCCTCTACCTGACCTTTAAAATGTATCTTCCTTCATAATAGGCAACATACTATGCACTGACATTTATATTGATGAACTGATGATGCCATGTACAGGTCTGTTATGCCCCGGCCAAGGGACTACCAGAACAATTAAGTCTTTTTCTCAAACAAAAGTAGAAATTTCAACATGTCCAAGCATCCCAACTCAAAGCCACGCTATTAAGGTTTGTAATAAACAAAACCGCTTGGAAATCAGTCAAGATTTCAGCAAGTTAAGAGTATTTTTGATTATGCAGATAACTCACCTTCCGACAGCTACCATAGGGCGTACCAGACTGCTATGCTGTAGTAAGATGGCCGCCGTGTAGGGACGCTGGTGACTCCGCCTCGAGCCATCTAGCCTTTCTTATAGATATCTATGGTTTAATCGTTTAGACGACTAATCGCAAGCATTCCTAGTCTCTGTATACCTGTCTGGTTTCCTGCACGTTGCCTCATCACCTGTGAAACTGTATATAAACCCGCTGTTTACCTGGTACACAACCATTTCAACCCAACCATTTCAGCCCAGCTGCCGCTCGTCATCCTCAGCGTGATTCGGAGGATGTCTGTGCAGGAAGCCATGAATTAGCTTCTTCTTTACCGCTTTTGTTTGCTGCACTTCAGCTCTGCTGGCAGGAAAAGGGACATTTTAAAACATATCATAAAAATAATGACTTCTTGAACAATATGTTCAGTTTATAAAAAAAAATCTTTGTGACAGGTGGTTGCAGTCCAGCTCTATCATTTATATAAGTTTGCTACGTTAATTATCTGCGTTGAAACAGCTTGAAACTTGCCTCATTATCAAAGATCCATTTGGAGGCTGAGTGTTTTCACTCTGACCAACTGTAAAAACTGTAACGCTGTTCAGCTAACGTAAATACATCTACACTCATTTTAAACAGTTTCTACCACATGAGCCTCAGATGTTGCACCGTTACAGGTGTTTTAGAATTTAGAATTAACTCAGAATAGTTCAAACTTTGTGGGATGCTGTTTCCATTTGTGACCGGGTTTCTCAGCTCAGGTTTACGACTTAATTACTGTAACATCCTCCCGACCCCCACCAACAGTTTGCAACCCCCGGAAAAACAGTTCGTTCATTAACTCGGACAGTGTGACTGGTGACCATCTGGACAAAGAGCCATAAAACCCAGGAGATCAGGACCCGCCTCCTCTGGATCCTTAAAGGAGGGACAGAATCTGATTCCAGGGTGCATCTCCTCGCGGTGTCAAGAAGTGTATCATCGGCCGATTAAAATATTCTGCACGGCATAGTAATACTTTGTATTCATGATTGTATTAAACTCTTTGTTGGTCTTGACATTAGGCACCAGATAAAAAGAACACAGAGAGATACTTTCACAGGTTTGAACACATCCTGACATTTTTACAGCTGCCCAGTTTAGCATGGATGAGCTGTAGAAACAAGCCCCCCCCCCCCCCCCCGCCACCCGTCTCTGAAGCTTCTGCACTTCAACTCCATCTCCATGCAAACACTGAAAGGTTAGCGAGCGCGGAGCAGATGGTTAAAAGGTCTGTTTGAATAATCTTGCAGGTCAGGACCGCTGCAACACTCCAGGCAGAGTTAGCAGAGAAACCAGAACTGTTCCCCGTCTTTCTCTCCATCCTTTACCCTCATCTCGCCCTCCTCTTCCCCTTTAACATTCCCTCCGTATTTTTAGCGGTTCCTCCGCTCCCTCAGGCAGCACCTCCAGTCCATCACCACCTCTTCACAGGAAGGAGGAATCAATAGTGCTCACTCCTGAGTGATGGGGGAGGAATTGATTACTCAGCGCCATCGACGGGCCCTTTCTCCGTCTGCTCAGAAAGCCCGAGGGCGAGAGGTTCTGGAGACGTTTTTAAGTCGGGCCGACATTTATCTAATGTCGGACCACCTGAGAGGCGGCAATCAAATTTTACACACTTTTCTCCCACATTGTAATATTCCACGGGACCACCAGAGACCCTTTTCCTCTCTGCTGAACGGAACAAATGATCACGGGAAAGAGGAGCAGAAGTGCCATGCTAGGATTGTTTTGTTTAATCACGGATATTCTGAGAGTAAGAACCGGCACCAGGGACCGCGGACATCTGTAAAGCAGGAGGTTAATTCGGTCAATTCAGGGTAGATGAGAAATGAGTAACGCATCCGTGGATGGGACGGAGCTCAGGGAGTTGTTCTCTGCTATCACCGAATGCAACACCGTGATGTAGAGGAGCGTGCACGTGAAGAGTTGGGATTGGTTGCCGGGATAATGTGGGCCTTTATTCCCCAGAGCTTAATATTCTTCTGCTAAGACTCTCTTGCTCCAGTGATGCCGGAGCCTCCGGGGACGGGACTCGGTGGAACTGCTCTTCTTTTTTTCCCGCTGTCTTCATGAGCATGTCTAATAACTTGAGGTGCAAACGATGTTCTTATATGTAAATGATTAATTAAGAATTTGCATCCTATTATGGTAAAAGACTGGAGTAGAAACGACTTGGAGGGAAGCCATCATCCGTCACTCCTCTTCCTCCTCGTGGTCGTTCCCTGAGGTCAGGCCAACCTTTCAGCCCGTCAGCGTCCGGCGTGCACGTACGGTCATCGCTGCAGATACCGCACCGGTTGATTTACTATAATCCTTTACTCTGCGTGGGATGAAAGCTACTCTAAAAGATACAAACATGGAATAATAAATTAGCCTTAAATCACGCTCTACCTACCACGTATCTCCCAGAATCCTTGTGGGGCCCGAATGTTTGTTACACAGTAATTCACAAAGTCCTCAGGCGGCAGAAGCACAAGCATCTGTTTTTACGCTCGCAGCTATCAGACTGATTCATGGGCAACAACCTGAGTCAGAAACAGCCCAACTTTTTAATTTCAACACGTATGCTCAACTTATAAACTGGTTTAAAATTCAGTGATTATGAAAATAGAGCAGATAGAATACAGTTTGGTTAAAAACATAAATATGCTCTATTCTGTGTGGATGCAGAAGTAAGTTTTTTTTCTGTCTGTATTTACATTCATGGTTAGAGCCATCATCTAGCAAAAACCATCTAGTGTGTATATGCAGTTTAATCTTATAGCAGACTTTTTTTTTGTGGGGGTGTGAAGAGTGAATGTGTCCTTCAGTCCTCTCTGGCAGTAAATTCTAACATCTTTTATTAACATCTTAAATCCTGATTTTGTCAGAGAGGACTAAAAAAACACCAGCAGTGAAACATTTAAAGACAGGACATTTAAAGAGACACGACAGTGAGGGTGTGGTGTGCAGCGGATTGTGTTGTGACAGCAAACAAACTTAAAAGATAATATGTAAGAAGCAGAAACTACTAACAAGAAAACACCTTCTACCAAGCTACAGGTCTGTGTAAGATAAAATAAGATAAAAACAATAATAAAAACAAACAATGACCTCAATATAGAATATATAATAAATAATAACTGACTTTATTTACAAGCGATATGTTGGTAGTGATTACTTTACCTGAGTTATTGCACATGTCAGTGAATATGTATATGTATATTGCACACATTTTTTGCACACCTATTACAACTACTATTGAATTATTACCTATTACGCCTGTTACTACTACTATTGAATTATTACTTATTACTACCCTATTACTACTACTATTGAATTATTACCTATTACCCTGATACTACTATTGCATATTTACTACTATTATTACCTACCTATTACTACTATTGAATTATTACCTATTACGCCTATTACTACTACTATTGACTACCTATTACCTATTACGCCTGTTACTACTACTATGAATTATTACTATTACCTATACTACTATGATTACTATACTATAGAATTATTACCTATTAATATATTCGCCTATTACCTAGTACTACTATTGAATTATTACCTATTGTTACTATACTATTATTACCTATTACGTACTACTACTATTGAATTATTACTATTACACCTGTTACTACTACGATTATTATTATTACCTATTTATTACTATTACCTATTACTACTACTATTGAATTATTATTACACCTGTACTACTACTACTATTGAATTATTACCTATTACACCTATTACTACTACCTATTGAATTATTACCTATTACACCTGTTACTACTACTATTATTATTACCATTATACCTTTTACCTGTTACTACTACTATTGAATTATTACCTATTACACCTGTTACTACTACTATTGAATTATTACCTATTACACCTGTTACTACTACTATTGAATTATTACCTATTACCTATTACACCTGTTACTACTACTATTGAATTATTACCTATTACACCTGTTACTACTACTATTGAATTATTACCTATTACGCCTGTTTCCACTACTACTATTGAATTATTACCTATTACGCCTGTTACTACTACTATTGAATTATTACCTATTACCTATTACTACCTGCATTATTACCTATTACGCCTGTTACTACTACTATTGAATTATTACCTATTACGCCTGTTACTACTACTATTGAATTACCTATACCTGTTACTACTATTACTACTACTATTATTATACCTATTACACCTGTTACTACTACTATTGAATTACCTATTACGCCTGTTACTACTACTATTGAATATTACCTATTACCCTGTTACTACTACTATTGAATATTACCTATTCCTACTACTACTATTGAATTATTACCTATTACACCTATTACTACTACTATTGAATTATACCTACTATTACATTACTATTACTTATACACCTATTACTACCTATTACTACTACTATTGACTATTATTACCTATTACACCTGTTACTACTACTATTGATTAATTACCTATTACTATTACCTATTACTACTACTATTGAATTATTACCTATTACGACCTATTACTACTACTATTGAATTATTACCTATTACACCTGTTACTACTACTATTGAATTATTACCTATTACACCTGTTACTACTACTATTGAATTATTACCTATTACCTACTACTATTGAATTATTACCTATTACACCTGTTACTACTACTATTGAATTATTACCTATTACACCTATTACTACTACTATTGAATTATTAACCTATATTACACCTGTTTAACTACTACTATTAATTGATTATTACCTATTACACCTTTACTACTACTATTGAATTATTACCTATTACCTATTACTATTATTACCTATTATTACTACTACTATTAATTTACCTATTACACCTATTACTACTACTTGAATTATTACCTATTACACCTGTTACTACTACTATTGAATTATTACTATTACTACGCCTTTACTACTACTATGAACTGAATTATTACCTATTACCCTAACTACTGTTATATTACCTATTACTGTTACTACTACTATTGAATTATTTACCTATTACCTGTTTACTACTACTATTGAATTATTACCTATTACACCTGTTACTATACTACTATTGAATTATTACCTATTCACACCTATTACTACTACTATTGATATTATTACCTATTACACCTGTTACCTACTACTATTGAATTATTACCTATTACACCTATTACTACTACTATTGAATATTACCTATTACCTGTTACTACCTATTGATTATTACCTATTCACACCTATTACTACTACTATTGAAATTATTACCTATACACACCTACTACTACTATTGAATTATTACCTATTACATTATTACTAAAATTACAATTACACCTGTTACTACTACTATTGAATTATTACCTATTACACCTATTACTACTACTATTGAATTTATTACCTATTACACCTTTACTACTACTATTGAATTATTACCTATTACACCTATACTACTACTATTTATTTACCTATTACAATTTACTACTACTATTGAATTATTACCTATACTACTACACTATTACCTGTTACTACTACTATATTAATACTATTACCTATACACTATTACACCTGTTACTACTACTATTGAATTATTACCTATTACACCTGTTACTACTACTATGAATTATTACCTATTATTATTACACTCATTATACTACTATTGAATTATTACCTATTCACACCTGTTACTACTATTGAATTATTACCTATTACACCTATTACTACTACTATTGAATTATTACCTATTATACACACCTGTTACTACTACTATTGAATTATACCTATTACTACATTACCTATTACTACTACTACTATTGAATTATTACCTATTACTACTACTAACTACTATTGAATTATTACCTATTACTACCTATTACCTACTACTATTAGTTGAATTATTACCTATTACACCTGTTACTACTACTATTGAATTATTACCCTTACACCTGTTACTACTACTATTGAATTATTACCTATACACCTACTACTACATTGAAACTATTACCTATTACCTATTACTACTATTGAATTATTACCTATACACTGTTACTACTACTATTGAATTATTACCTATTACTTACACCTTTACTACTACTATTGAATTATTACCTATTACACCTTACTACTACTACTATTGAATATTACTATTACAACCTATTACTACTATTGAATTATACCTATTACACCTGTTACTACTACTATTGAATTATTACCTATTACACCTATTACTACCTGAATTATTACTATTACACCTATTACTACTATTGAATTATTACCTATTACACCATGTTACTACTACTATGAATTATTACCTATTACTACTACTATTGAATTACCTATTACTACTACTACTGAATATTACATACACCTGTTACTATTACTACTATTGAATTATTACCTATTACACCTATTACTACTACTAATGAATTATTACCTGATTACACCTATTACTACTACTATTGAATTATTACCTTACTACTACTACTATTGAATTACCTTAATTATTACTATTGAATTATTACCTATACACCTGTTACTACTACTATTGAATTATTACCTATTATTACTACTATTGAATTATTACCTATTACACCTGTACTACTAATTACCTATTGACTACTATTATTATTACCTATTACACCTATTACTACTACTACTATTGAATTATTACCTATTACACCCATTACTACTACTATTGAATTATACCTATTACCACCTATTACTACTACTATTGAATTATTACCTATTACCTACTACTACTATTGAATTAACACTTACTACATTACTATTACACCTGTTACTACTACTATTGAATTATTACCTATTGATTACCTTACCTGTTACTACTACTATTGAATTATTACCTATTACACCTATTACTACTATTGAATTAATTATATACTATTACTACTACTTACTATTACCTATATTACTACTATGAATTATTATTACCTATTACTACCTATTAATACTACTACTATTGAATTATTACCTATTACACCTATACTACTACTATTGAATTATTACCTATTACACCTGTTACTACTACCATTGAATTATTACCTATTACACCTATTACTACTACTATTGAATTATTACCTATTACACCTGTTACTACTACTATTGAAGGTGATGATAGTACTGAAAAAACTGTCACTACTATTACCATTACCACCCCCCCACCCCCCCCCCCCCCCAGGACCAGACTGGTCCGAGAGGAGCCTAAAGGTCCAGAGGCAAACACCCCCAGGGCATACGTCCACCTACGGGGGGGGGCAGGTAATGGTACCCTGAAAGCCAGAACCGAAATATAGAAAGAAAAAAAAAAACTGCCCCCCCCCCCCCCCCCCCCCACCCCCCCCCCCAACACCGGACAAAACCTGATGTAATCTGACATCACAGAGATACATTTGAATGAAATAATGAAATTTGAAAACGAGGTGCTCAGTCTAAACGACTATTAAAAGATGCAGCATTTCCTCACTTTCTCCTGCTACGCCCTCCATTCATCTGACATCTCAACCTTCTGCTCCGAGTTTTCCTTAAATAGGTCTAAATTCTGCTCACATTATGAGATTTCGGAGCGCACAGTTCATTCTGAATGTCATTGTGATTCATGTCACATCCGGACTCAACCAGACTTATATAACCACAGATGGCTCGGCTCGAGATAACTCAACATTTTACTTTTTTTTTTTTTTTCTTTGCTCTTCTTTTGCATGCTGGCTGGCATGGAAAAAATTAAACTGTCAGAATGAATGATTGTCTGAAATTACTGCTTTGTTTATGCCAGTGGAAGTAGCATTTGACGCTAATGTCATCTGAAGAGGCTGTTTTTACCTAACGGGCCCCGCTGGAGCCCGTTACAGAGTTTAACATTTAAAACAGTGTAGATTTAAAAATGAAAAAGTAAAGACAAGGATGTTGATATGATGCAGAACAGATATGCATAAAATGTTTTCAACCCTAACGTGAAAAGCGTTTTAAAGACCGGTTGCTGTTGATACAGTTTAAGGTGCAGTTTAAAGGTGGAGCTTTAGTGCCCCCTAGTGTCCAAACTGAGGTACAACCTCCTCAACTTTTAACTCCTGATCACACTCACCTCTTTCAGTCTTCTTCGCTGAGAGACATATTGTATTTATCAAAAATAATTCCTGGGATAATTATGTTTAATTGGAAAATTGAGTGTCATTAATTTAAGATTTTGTTTTGTGGTGCGTCCTCCTGTCTAATCTTCCTCAGCTCATATTATCCCATAAATCCTAAAAGTGCGTGCATGAGCAGACACGGCTTAGATTCCCACTTAAATGACATTTAGGAGGATCAAAGCCCTGATCCGGGTAATAAGCCAGAAATATTCCTGAGACCGGACAAATCATCCAGTCACTACAAAGCACACACACAAAGACACACACACACACACACACACACACACGCACACACACACACACACTTCTGCTTCCTCAGCAAGGCTTTGTTCAATGAGGTGCAAAACTGCTGAGGAAATGGTGCGCTGTGTTTCAGGTCTTATCATGGCTCATACATTAGATGTCAAGTCATAACCTCTTCTCACATCTCCATACAGTCAGATATCAGCACTAAGCAGAAACTCCTACTTCTGTTCTGCATCGCTGAGGCACTTTTGTGTGGCATCGCTGTAAAACTCGCTATGAAGATTAATTACAAACGCTGAGCGCTGCCCTCCTTCTTCTTCTTCTTCTTCTTCTCAGGCAACAAACTCAAGTTTATGATGCAAGCTGGAGCTTCTTTCACTTACGGGAGGAAGTGTTGTTTTTAAATAGGACAGATGGAGCCACGTTGTCCAGTTCTGTCCACGGTGAGACATCATTAAACATCTAATCTGGAGGAAACACCTACAGAAACACCTGCAGAAGCTCTCTACAGCCGACATGCAGGATACAGAGAACACACAAACCCACTGTTCATAAATCACACACGCTGAAATTACAAAATACAAAATAGCGCAAATTAGTGCTGGGCGATATGGAAAAAATCATATATCACGATATGGACTATTTTATATCACGATAACGATATATATCACGATATACCATAATAAAGTATGTTTTCAGTTATTCTCTGAAAAGTTTGACAAAAATTTCATTGCTTACTTTTCAACTTTATTTTGAAAGGACATTTAGCTGAACTGTCACAAACATACATTTTAGTGCAGCAAAAACAGGTAGGTATTAGAGATGCGCGGTTGAACCGCGAACCCGCGGGCGGAGCGGATAATCCGCATATCGGGCGGATGACTCGTCAAAAAATAATACTTTAATTAAATTCGGGCGGGTTGCGGTTGAAGCACTCAAATAATAATAATAAGAAAAAATATTCTACATATTATTAAAAAGGATGGCGGGTCGGTTCGGTTTTGAAAATTGGTGAAAAAACGTTCCTGCAAATGGATAGCAGGCGGATAGAGATTTTAAGAAGCGGTTGCGGGTTAAAATATACGTCATCCGCGCATCTCTAGTAGGTACAGAGGTACAGTAGCTTTCACATTTTTTTTTTAAAGTGCACAACAGTTTCTGAGAGGAAAAACACATTTTTGCACTGAAGTTCAGCTATAAAAAAAAAACACAAATTATTTTTCAACTTTCTGAAATCTGTAACCTTGTAGTGCAAAGTTTTCAAACCAATATAAAGTGTCTAAAGTAAACATCAGGGTTGAAGAGAACTCTGTTTAAGGCATTAACCATGAATAAAAGTGCAAACATAAAAGGCTACTTTGTAGAAGTAGATATGTTTCTATCAAATTTATCGTTGCAGGTTATTTAATTACATATTTGCTGTAATAATTGATAAAATTAGGTTAGAAACGATAGAAGAGAAATGGCACGATACACACTTTTCTATCGTCCCCACCATATGTATCGTCATATCGCCCAGCACTAGCGCAAATAATGTTCAAAGCAAGGAATAATCTACTACCAAAAAATATCAGAGGAATGTTCACAGAGAGAGAAGGAGGCTACAATCTAAGGGGAGAACTATGTAAAGTAAGAACAACAATGAAAAGCATTATGGAACTGTGGAACAGTTTGGAGCAGGAAATGTACATAAATCACATAAATCTGTTTAACTTGATAAACCCTGACCCCCTTTTTTTTTAGCAAAACGCCTAAAATGATATACCCAAATTAAAATGATTGTAACTTCTAAACTGTTCTGTCCACATGGATGCATTAAAGTGTTCCATAAAGAAGACACTCTGTAGTTTCTTATAAAACTGTCAGGAACACTCTAGGTGATACAGAGACAGAGTAATGGAACTCTGAAGTCAGTAAAAAATTTAAAATTTTGTTCCGTCTGAAATAAAAAAAATGACTTTCAGGATGAAAAATAGTCTGAATATTCATCTGAAATGGTAAATGACAGTATGAGGCTGTAGGCACACTATAACTGAACATGTGTTTCAAATTTGAAGAAGATAGCACAACATATGACCATTTTACAGTGGTCTTTTCATTAAAGAATCTAAGCGCAGCTCCATGGTAACCGAAATGATATTCTGAGACAATAAAGGTACTTTTTCCTTTACATTTGGGTATTTTTCATCAGTTTGAGTTAAAAAGAGATACAAAAAATTATTTATAAACAGGTATATGGGGAAAACAGTATATTATACTTGCTTAAGATATGTTTAGATATTTATCTGAATATTTATGTGATATATATTGTATGTTGGGAGAGATAGTTGTAGTTGTCATAAATGTTGCATATTTTTATGTATGTAGCATATATATATATATTTATAGGGATATTTATGTAGTTTATATAGTGTATATTTATATAGATTTATATAATATATTGTATTTCCTATAATAGGCATGTTTACATAGTGTTTATGTGGACTGTATTTATATGGATATTGTGTAGATATAGTAATGGCGCTGGTGTAAATTCATAGAGTTATAAAGGGGTAGGAACTGAAAAAAAGTTTGTACTTCTTCCTACTCCTGTTTTGAGCTTATGTGTATATGAAGATGTTACTGTTTGTTTTTTTGTTGTTTTTTTTTTTTATGTACATGTTTGTTTGAAATAAATTCAATTCAATCTAACACTTGCAGCTTAAAGCTGCTCGTTTCTTCAAAGGCATCGTGTCTTGAATGTTGGGAGTCATTTCCAAAAGTTCATACATTTGTTTAATAATTTTTTTGCTTTTGATCTGGGTTTAGGCTTTAGGCGCATGCAATCTACGACAAACAACAAAAATATAAAACTTGGTTTAACAAAAATGAAGGAAAAATATTTAAAAAACACATAGGAATAACTCTGACTACTTCCACGGGATTCAAGGACGTACGTTTAGCCAGATACCACTAATCACCAACCCCTGAACTGATCATCGGACCACCATAACGCAGCTGGTTCTGGTAGTTAACTGGTCCGGAGCATTCAGGTCTGTATTAAACAATGCCAAGAGGCCACGACACAAGCAAGGGTTTAGAGAGAAGGAATCATTGCTGCACATGAATCTGGAAAGGTTGTAAAATAAATAAATAAATAAATAAAACTATTCAAACAATTTGGAGTTTTGAATAAATCTGCAGTGTGGAAAAGATTTAAGAGAGTTGTCGAGAATAAATGATACACGGATTGGTAAAGTTACTGAACTTTAACATGGACATTTTCATTTTAAAGTTCTCCCAGACGGAGGATTCAACAGAAACAAGGTTATTTGTAACAACTGACAAGTTGAACTCCCCGTTAAAAGTTTCTGCTGTTACCTCAGAAATTACCTGTTTTAATGTTCTGATTGTGCTGAGACACAATCATTTTGATGGATTTTGTTTGTAGACTTTTTTTTAATTTTTTATAAAAACAGGATGACATTAATGTCCTGGCAGTGGCAATAAGCTTTATTTTATTTTACATTTTTTAAGATGAGATTTACACTAAATATGTGTTACTGAAAAGTGCTGATGTTAAAAGTGTTTGATCAACAAATGTTATGGCACTTTAGTTAATATGGCAGCAGAACATTTAAATAAAAGTGACCATAACGCTACTTTTGAATTCATTATTTGATTTTGCGTATTAATGCGATTAATCGTGATTAATCAGGGAAATCATGTGATTAATCGCGATTAAAGCTGGAAAGTCTTATGGAAACGTGTAGAATCATTTGATTGAACCTGGAAGGGAAGTCTGAATAAAAAAGCTCTTCAGGACGCAAAAAGTGTTTATAATTCATCATTAACGGAGGAGAACAGGAACAAACCCGGGTCTGTCCTGGTTCTGTTGAGCCTTTACTCTCAGCAGTGACGACTTCATGAGGTTCTTTACAAATCAAACCATTTTCAATTTCATGTCATCCTCCCTAAACTCTAATTCAGTGATTCCCAACGTGTGGGCCGCGGCCCCCTGGTGGGCCGTCGAGGTACTGCAGGTGGGCCGTGAGAGGTCATTGAAAATAAACATATGTTTTAAATCCTCGATTTTTAAAAATATGTTTTCAAATTACTGCAAAAAATTTATTACATGATTTAAAAAATATTTAGAAAAAATAAAAAACAATGGAGTGTTATTCTACTGTAATCTTAACATGACAAGTGACTAGTGTCACCTTATTTGTTGACCCCTTACATTAATATTGGAATGTAGCTTTTAGTCCGGTACGATGAACAAAGTGGTGTTTAAAGGTTTACAAGGGCCGCAGAGATTTTTCATATTTCAAATTGGGCCTTGGTGTTCTGAAGTTTGAGAATAGCTGATCTAATTCATCATAAAGTACAGCAGCTTCAGAATCTGATTAATGTTTTGACTGTTGCTGTCTGTTGACCTCTTTGTGCAAAAAGAAAAATAGAAAGGAAAACCTAATCTAAATCATCAACAGACACCATCCCAGTCTGTTCAATGAGGTCCCTTAATTAACATATCTGGATTGGATGTAATTAATCTGTCTTTATCAACATAATGTGCCTCAGGCTGTTAACACTGCTGCAATTAAACGGCTCCTCTGAAAAAAAAAAAAAAAAAAAAAGGAAAAAATCCAGTCAGGTATCACAGATATTCAGATAATAAGCAGCGTATTACGTTAAATAAATAACTAAATGAAAGAAAACTTTCTTCAACTGAACATAGAGAAGGAAATAAAGAAAAGAGGTTTATTATCAGTGATTATCTCAACACCAAGGCAGTAAAACAGAAAATCATGTGAAGAATATTGCCGAGATCCCAGGTGAGGATCTAATTTCTAATTTTTTAATTGCATCTTAAACACATCTCCAGAATGAAAAACTTTATGTCAAAGAAGAATTTGGAAAAGCTCATCCATGCTTTTATTTCACATAAGGTAGATTACGGTAAAGCACCAATAAGAGCGTCAGACATCTACATCTCATTCAAACTGCTGGAGCAAGAATACTATAATAAAGATATGTATAAAAGCTATCAGTGCCTCCCAGTTTAAGGGTTTAAGGCTCTTCTGACTATCTGTGAATATCTGAATAATCACAGTCAGAGAAAACACAATGTAGTTGGAGAAAACAGCATAAGCAAGGAATAAAAGCTAATGCTATTTTTGCATGGCTGGGACACACGCAACAGTTATCATCCTGGCTTAGCAGAAGCTAAACCAGGATGATAACTTTACTATATATTCTTTTTTTTTTTTCTTCATTTTGTCCAAACACCCTAATGTCAAATGACGCTACCAGAAAGTCATCTGGGATGAAACAAGTGCTGCTGCGTCTCAGTGCAGCAGATCCCACAAGGTAGGCTAAATATATTTGTGTAACCCATTTCATGTACAAGATAATTCAAAGTGCTTTTCATAAAAAATTTAAAAAAGTGCATTAAAAAGAAAACAGTTTCAAGCAAAGCAAGAAATGAAACGAGACAGACAAGTTAAAATAAAATGAAGCAGATAAAATGCAAGAAATAAAAGTTGCAGTGCATCGTGGGAGATAACTGAAGCGCAGCAGTAAATAAGTAAAGATTTTTAATCTCAATTTAAAGCAACTCAGAGTTTCAGTAGCCCAGATGCATTCTGGGAATTTGTTCCGCAGGTAAGAAGCATAAAAGCTGAACACCGCCTCACCATGTTTGGTTCCAACTCTGGGCAGAAGGTGGGCCGGACCGTGACCACCAGAAGGTTCTGGTTTGTTCGTAATGAACCGGGAGCTCAGAGATGCATTTTGGACCATTGAGGGTTTTTCATAAGAATGATTTGTGTGTCAATCACAGCAGAGAGGGCGGAGCCATTTATGTGATTGGCTGCTCTTTTATTCAGGCATAAGCAACAGAACAGTGAATATCAATAGTGGGCGAGAGGTGCAATGTATATACTCCAGGCCAGTAGGTGGCAGAATGCACCTCAGTTTACGGTTAAAAGTTGACATCGACTAAGAAACGTAGCGCGAAATGTAGGGAAAACTTGATTTTGACGGCATGGTGACAGCAGAAAGATCCTTTTCTGACTTACTCTGAGAGGTAGCCAACAGGCTCGATGTGAGTCCCCCACCAACTGAATGGAGAAGGATCAGCCAATGAGAGTGCAGGTCAACCACTGGTCCCGCCCAATAATGGCAAAATGTCATTATTATGTAAAAGCTCATTCTTATGAAAAGGAAGCAATTATGTAAAAACTCATTCTTAGTTTAAAAAAAGCCATTCTGAAATAAACTATTACGCATTAAACTAAGATTAAATAATAATAAAAATATATTTCATAATAATTACATTCTTTCATAATAGTGGGAAATATTTCATAATAATTGATACGTATTTCATAATAATAGACTCATTTATTCATTGAATTATGACCCAAACGGGGCTCCATACAGTACATCCAGGTCTTAATGTCCTTAAGACTTCCTTGAAGTTTTGCCAACGGTTCCAGTACAGCTTCATATTATCAGCCTAGTAATGAACATTTGTGTTTGATTTGATTAACTAAATATTTACCTGATTTATTGTCATGGTGAAATTTTTCTTGTCAAAGTCTAGGAATTAATTTTTTTGTTTATTATCTTTCTTCTGTTGGGTTATTTGCATTGTTTCAAGTTTTTATTTTTTTTTATACTTGGGTATAATTGTTTGAACAGATGAACGTGACACCTTAAGGCATCTGGAATTTTACCCAAAGATAAACAAGACTTGCAGAGGTCCACAATCCTACTAACAATATCTTGATTCTTTTCTTTTGATTCCATGATGTGACACAATGAAGCAGTAACTCAAATGTTAATTAACTCAAACTGACCTATCAGAAGCTTCCAAAGCCATGGCATCATCATCAGGTCTTTCCTAAACTGCTTAAAGGCATAGTAATCTTAAACTTCTGACTTTGAAGAAAGTAATAAAAAAAATTCTCTAAGAAATTCTCTTATTGTTCTGACATCTAGCAAATACAAATTATTTTTGGAATCATAACCGACCTAAAACAGTAAAGGTTTTGTCTAAATTAATCTCAGACAGTGACATTTTTGCTATCTTTGTGCATATTTTTTTCAAGTTTTCTTTTCTTTATTGTGAACATATATATATATATATAATTTTTATTATTATTCATCCCAGTTTGGATGCCGTGGTGCTTCATTACATTGTAATTTTTCACCACCTGTTTATGAGTAACGACAGCAACGAGAGTTGTTTACAAGCGCCTGATCCAGATTTCAAGAAAATTATAACCCAGACTAACGTCCCGAATCCCCGATGAGTTAAAGAGGTGATGTTGTGGATGTAGATCGGAGCCAAAGCAGAGTTTAAAACTAGAGAGGTCACCGGTGTTACTGAAGTGGCAGTTTACATCTCACCAGCTCCGCTGTTGCTAAGCTACAGAGACAACAACCCATACTGGGTGATTTCAACCACATCTCTCTCATATTTCCATCATTTCAACTGTTTATCAACTTCTACAAATTGTTGGATTTGTTTTCTGCAAAC
Source organism: Hirundichthys speculiger (assembly GCA_018398805.1). Lineage (NCBI taxonomy): Eukaryota > Metazoa > Chordata > Actinopteri > Beloniformes > Exocoetidae > Hirundichthys > Hirundichthys speculiger. Next base: position 110,732 of record JAGFBZ010000497.1, on the reverse strand, counting down.
ATCAGAGATGCATAAAGCTCCAGTAACAAAGGTTCACCTGAAAAGCTACTCAAAGTTTCATCACTCTTAAAGGGGAGGTTTTCATTGCCACCATTTAATTAAAAGGTTTTCTTCCAGTTGAGGAGTTTTTACCTGTCAGTTATCCATGAGATTAGAAAAAAAAATACTAGAGAAATACTAGAGCAAACTTTACTTTTTAACACTAGATGGCACCGTTGCAACATCAAACAGCACTTGATGGGTTTTTTATAGTTGACCTTCCATTTTGGGTCCATGTGTCTCATGATTGCGCAATCCTGTTACGTCTATGGACTGGAGGAGTATGGATTTAGAATATCTGCCTGATATTGTTTGCAAATATAATTTTTTTTGTATGTGGAATATAAAGAAGCGAAGTTGATTTTATTTTGCTTCTTAACCTAAATTTACCAGCAGTAAGTTAAGTTGACACCTGCTACCTGTTGTTACTGTGAACGGTTCAACATTTTGCAGCAGCAGACAAAAGTTAGGAGAATTTTGGGAATGTAAGGGTGGTGAATATACCAAACTAAAAAGACCTGTTTGCTACTATGACTCGTGGCGAATGTTTAAGCCAGCCATCTGGTGAGATAAACAGGAAGCAGAGTGAGAACTGAGAAGAGTAACTGAAACTGAAACAGCCGTTAAATATTCTGGTTAAACTGAATGAGCCGAATATGTGGAACATCTGGTTGCCCTGTTAAAAAGCAAACCGCATGTAAAATTATTTCCGCTCACATACACCCAAAACACATTTATTGTGCAGTTGATACGTGTGCTATCTTTTCCATCAAGGGGGTAGAATTTTTTTTTTTTTAACTTGACACTTTTATCTCATCCACAAGATATATACAAGCTTTCTTACAGGCTTATAAGGCTTATAAACTGTGATCTTTTTCTAGAACACAAAAGTAAACCACAAGTAATCTCACCTGTTTGTGCAGGTCATAAAAAAAACATGCTTTACAGCCCTGAGTAAATACAAAAAAGTTTTTATTTCTAATGTACATGCTGATTTATATGTAATTTTCATAATGTACAAATATCAAAATAATGTCATGAAATTGTAAAAAAAAAAAAAAAAAAAACTAATTACTTTTGTTTTTCAACTGAGTGGTTGCATAAAGACTAAAACTGTGAGACGACTCTTTTGTCAGTGATCGGTGATTTAATGTTTATAAATCAAAGAAAAAAGGTCAGAAAGATCAATCAGCTTTATGATGGATCGCTTGAATTTTACAAATCCCTGCCATCACTTCTAACTGATTTAAAGCAGCGAGGATAAAAGGCTGTGGGCGTTTAGAGAGTAGTTGCTGCCAGAGGTCTGATGTAGAAATAAAGTGGAAATTAAACTCTATAAATGTTCCAGTTTAATGGATACTGAATGTATTTGTGATAACCTGGTGGTGCTTTTTTTCAAACCAGCATACAAGACCAGATGTCTTTATTATTAATAATATCCAAACCATAAAAGTCCTCTCAAATCAAAAAATATATGCACTGGCATAAAGGATTAAACTTCAAGTAATTTGGCAGAAAACATTATTATTCTTATATTTCATAATTACAAAGGTAATGCGAATACTGTAACAAGGCTAATGATGAAGTTGTTATTGCTTTAACTATTTAACTTTTCATACTGGAACATCACTGACAGATTTGAATGAGAAGCAATTTGTAAATTTCCATGTTGCTGATAATGAAGATGTGTAAAAAAAACAAAAAAAAAAAACAATAAACAGTCGCAGTAACATAACCTCAAACCTCCATGACCCAGTGGGTCCGATCTGCTATAGCCGCTATTTAAGGATAACGTGTAGCGGGAGAGGCGTTCCCCCGCAAAAAAACGCAATCTTCCACCCTTGCTAAACCCGCTATCCCACCTGCTAAACCCGCTATCCCACCTGCGCTACCGCTACATTATGCATAAGAGTGGTTAGGGTGTTCCACCTGTTAAACCAATCAGTGCGTCAGTAGCCATTGTCTTTAAGAGCAAAGCATAGCGGGTGGTCGGACCACCCCCTATGCTTTTTCCTAAACCTGCAATGGCAAGATAGAAAGTTTGCGGAAAGGGCAATCACACCTACGAAGTGAGTAAAGGAGTCGGCAAAATGTATAGCAGATATAGTGGGCAGAAGATTGCATTAGCGGTTAGCGGAGGTTCCTATACGCGCAATTTGAGGGCAGCGGCTAGTGGTAATGGGTAAGGGGGAAGTGCACGATCGGGGCCAGTGAGTCATCATAAAATCCCCATGACAGTTAAGTGCATCCAGTGCATCCTGGAGTGACTGATTCCACCTTAGATATCCAACGCTAGATGCTACACGACATACAAAGACCGCTGGAGCTAGCATTGTGAACGCAAATAAATAAATGTCCAAGTTCTTCTATCTAATTGAGGGGATTCATGCGATTGTTATTCCCACAGACATGTTTAATATTGTTTTTGCTCCAATTGTATGTGCCCTATAGACTTACTTAATTTGATATACATATTTTTTTTGCTTGATATCCAACCATAGCTTTTGGGATAAATACTGAATTTTTGACATCACTTATTTCTCATTTTCTAAATCAGAATTGGTCAACACAATAGTAATTATACATATAGATTCTAAGGTGAAATGCATACACAGACCAGTATTTATGTATGTATGTGCATATATAATCTTTTTTTCTTTTAATAATTTGTAAGGCACTGGTGACAATACCTTCTCTAGATGGTGGTTGTACTGGTGCAGGCGGACCGGTACCACGCGGTACCGGCGGTATCTATGGGTTCCACAGCACTCGAGTGCTCAACATGTCTTTAATCCTCCATGTTTCCAGAAACATTCTCTGGCAAGGGCCAACTAAATTTCCTCATAGCATCTGGCACATGTCAGGAGCAGACCGAAGCACAAATAGTTTAAATACAGTCAAAACATCAAAAGACTTGTCTTTTCTCTTTTTTTTTTTTTTTTTTAGTAAGGCTTTTCTGACTCCCTCTCCTACTCTCCAACAAACCAACAGCGGCGTCCATGAGCTGCTGAAATGGCTGCAGGCGTAGCAAGCTAACGGTATGTACATTATAGACACCAACAGGAGGAGGAGACACGATTATATTGTTCACAGAACATCATCCTGATTTCTCCCGTTCACCGAGGGGTGAATGACTATTCTTCATTACACAAACAAAACTAAAATGTCTCATTCTTTTTGCAAATTAAACTTATTAGAATTTTAGCTCCATTGCTAATGAGCAGATTGTTTTCATCCATTACTCACTTTATTCCATCCATATGTCCCCGGTAAACATTTTGTTATGTTTTCAGTTCAGTGTTTATTAATGTTATTTTTATTAGAACAAAGACCAATTAAATAACTTTTTATAACATTAAAACTAAAAAGCAGTTATTAGTATCCAACTGCTTTTTTTGTTGTTGTTGTTTTTAAAGTGACGACTTCCACTGATTTATCTTTCTACATAGAAATATGTGTCATACCAACACTTAAATGCATATAAACGGGCAATAAGGAAGACAAACGTTAAAGAATAAGTGGCAGTGTTAAAACACTAACAGTGTGCTCATTACAAGGAAGTTAGCTTTGATTTTAATTTGCAGCAGTCGCAGGTCATTTACTTGGCTCGGATCAATTAAACTCGTATATACAAGCATAACTTGTATCAAGCAGTTTTTGTAGTAACATAACATGGGCATCAGATATTTTTGACACCTGAATATTTTTAGTATATGCAGTTATTTCACATCATAGTATTGTTACGTTTAAGAATCTAAATTATTCTTTCACCAGTGACTGCTCAGTCCATGCTCATATAACTGAAGAGATATTTTCATTAAAAAAATATTTTCATAAACAAATCATCTGATTGGAATTAATGCTGTCACAATATCTGGCAACACGAGATCGTGGGTTGGCAGCATTCAAGGTGGTTGATATTTCCACCTCGACGTATCCGTAATGTGTCAATAATTCTCCATAAAGAATCTGTGTATTAATAATAATAATACTGAGAACTTAGCACAAAAAGCTATTTTGTAAATACTAAAGGGTTAAAAAGCAGAAGGGAAAATGATCCACCAGTGACACATGGATGATGTGAATATGGTGCTTTTGTTCTTGAATGGAAGTGGTCTAAATCAAACACAGAGAGATGATCGATCATTGCACGGGACTAATAATCTATATTAAATTATCACCACTTAGGAGACATGTGAAGCCAACAAATGTGTTCAATAAAGTCAATAAGAGGGGAAAAGTGAAAAAAATTGATGACCTAGGCAGATCAAATCAAAGGTTAAGAGGCTTTTAGTCCTCACATGGCCCTGAAGAAGAAACCAAACATTCTCTGTCATTTTTACGCCCCGGAGGCGTCGACTGAACCCCCCTTCATCTGAAGGTCAAGAGGAAGTGACATCAGAGGTTTTCCTAATGACGCTCGCGCGCATCTCGTGGGTGTGACTGCTCGCCCTGGGGATGAGAGAGTTCTGGTTGCAGGTGGGCGTCCAGGTGTCCAGGTGGTAGCTGATGAGGGGGGTGGGGTCTCTCGTACTGGTGACCCTGAAGTTGGGCTTGCCTGGATTGACGAAGGTGGCCATACTGGGGAGGGAACACGAGGGGATCCTGAGGACGGGTTTGCTGTAATCCTGCTTCCATACCGCGCTAATGCCCTGTTAAATTACAAAAGAAAGAGAGGTGGAAGGGAAGCAAAAATGATTTCACACAACGGAGTAAGAGTTTTTGGACCATTTGAGTTTCTAAGGAAAATATGGGCTTGGATACTGTCAAACAGACGGCAACTATAATCAGCACACAGTTCAAAGAACATTTTATCTTTGACTTATTTAAATGCCAAAAATTAACATCCATTTGTGTAAAACTGCCTGTAATTGCATATCTCTTTTAAATTGACAAAGGTGAATATTATAAAACACTAAAGAACACAAATGTACACTTGTTGTTTTATAGTTGTGTGTGTGAGTATAATGAACAACCTGAGATTGTGTTGTTAATGTTTGACAGACGGGTCTGTTGCATCATCATAGGAAGGGAAAACACACACACACATACACGCACACACACACACAACCATGTCTTCACATAAAACCTCAGACAAGCCCCTCAGGACCAAAAACTCAATCCACAATACACACAGACGGCGTGTGGTTAAAATGGGTAAAAACCTATATGTGTGATGATCAATTCAGCAGTCTCCCATGTGTTTAATGTGAGACTAACCTCTTTAATTTCTTCTGTATCACTGTCTGTCCCACTCCCTGTAAAAAAATAAATAGCAAATTAAAAATGCAAAAATGAAGTATTCAGTTAAATATTCAGCCACACCAGGTAATCGGACCGGTCTGACATCAAATTGACTGTAATATACAATAAAACCATCTGCAAAATGCGTTTTTTTGGGGGGTTTTAGTGTTATTTGAAGCGGAGTTGGACCGATGTGGGTCTAATAGTGCCTATTCTATGATCAATGATGGCAATGATCAAAGCCCTCGCTGTGGAGAAAGTGCAGGTGCTGAGCCAGGGTGACAGCTAGACAGACGCCACAGAATATGGAGCCCCGTTTGGGTCATAATTCAATGAATAAATGAGTCTATTATTATGAAATATTTCCCAATATTATGATAATGGTTTCAGTTTTCATAAGAATGAGCCTTTACATAATAATGGCTTTGTTTTTCATAAGAATGATTTGTGTGTCAATCACAGCAGAGAGGGCGGAGCCATTTATGTGATTGGCTGCTCTTTCATTCAGGCATAAGCAACAGAACAGTGAATATCGATAGCGGGCGAGAGGTGCGATGTATATACTCCAGGCCAGTAGGTGGCAGAATGCACCTCAGTTTACGGTTAATAGTTGATATCGACTAAGAAACGTAGCGCGAAATGTAGGGAAAACTTGATTTTGACGGCATGGCGACAGGAGAAAGATCCTTTTCTGACTTACTCCGAGAGGTAGCCAACAGGCTCGATGCTAGTCCCCCACCAACTGAATGGAGAAGGCTCAGCCAATGAGCATGCAGCTCAACCACTGGCCCCGCCCAGTGGCAAAATGTCATTATTATGTAAAAACTCATTCTTATGAAAAAGGAAGCCATTATGTAAAAACTCATTCTTAAATAAAAAAGCCATTCTGAAATAAACTAATATGCATTAAACTAAGATTAAATAATAATAAAAATATATTTCATAATAATTACTTTTTTTCATAATAATGGGAAATATTTCATAATAATAAACATATATCTCATAAACCTCAAAATTCATGGTAGTTCAAGCAAATTCTGCATTAGCTATTTTTAAAATATGTCACTTTTGCAGGAGTAATTTTTTGTAATTTAATGTAATTTAATGAACATGTAACATACATTTAATATACTTAGAATTACAACATTGAACATAAACCAGTCATTGATACTCATTGATAAGTGATGTAATGATTGAAAAAAAAAGAAAGAAAACAACAATATAGTGTTTCCTTGTTATAGTGGGGAAACGTATGTCAACCAAGTTGTTTTAGATGTTTAAAACTTGCCCCACCATCAGAATTCCTCTCTTATTTCCAAACTGAGAGCAGATTCTGCTCTCCAATATTTTTTTTTCATAATGTATTTGAATTTGTGGTTTATGTTGTACTTTACACTCAGAGAATGACTTTAAATGTGTTACCACAGCATTCTACTGTCAGTCAGGAATATTAATAAACTATATAGTATTATTGTATTTATGTATTAATAATAATAATAATGATATTAATAATAATAATAATAATAATAATAATAATAAATATCACACTACAAAATTAAAATGTTTTTAATTTATCATTACATTACAACTGTATAAATGAGTAAGAATGTGTTTGGGAAGCATATTTTAGCGTAAAATATCATACACGGGCCTTTTAAAACTGCATCAATAATTCAGATTTTTTCGGGGTTTGCAGGAAGAGGATAATAAGGGTGCACTGTACTTCACAAAACACCACTTAAAAATAAAAGTAACATCCTCTTAAGAAAAAAAAAATAAAAAAGCCAAGAAAGTAAAGTGATCAAACCAGCTCTGCCTGAATGTCTGGTCAGGAAAGAGAAATGATGGCGACGCAGAGAGAAAAGATACAAAGCTCTCAGGTGTTTATGAAAAGATTCATGTAATATTCTCCTGCTACATTAAACTGAATGGAAATGTCAGTAACGCTCAGTGTTTTACACTGTTGGTGTTTGACTAATTCAAATTAGTGACCCATCATGCTTTTTTTTTTTAATGTTAATTTATATTTCCTCATAGCAGAGACTATTCTACTGATGACAACAAGAAGTTCAAAATAAGCCAAAAGTCTAGTCAAGAATTGGTCAGGATCATTTTTCTATAGTAAGGATGTTAATTTTTTTTCATTCACTCAGTGGGTTCGTTGACACCTGAGTGACACCTGAGTGACACCTGAGCGAACAGGATGAAGGATGTAGGATTGAAAATAGAGTTCTCTGATTGAATACATGTTTTTAGTTTTCTTTTACTTGTTGGTAATTCATGGTGTTTGTTAAAACAGAATACAAGCAATTTAATTTCAACATATTAAGTGTGTTCCGTTAAGTCCTTTACTTTAGTAACTAATGTTATACAAGAATGATCGCTCCGTGGTGAGTTCGGTTCTGTTTCTTCCACAAGCCTGTAACCAACATAATGCTATTAATGTCAGCGTATGTTTATGTGGGCGTCTCACCGCAGCACGAAGACACCGGAGAGATCTGTAGCGGGTACGAGTGGGAGGAGCTAACAGTCTGCTCTTCATTCTCAGTGGTAACTTCGATTGTCTGACAGACGTACGGCACCTGCTCGCTGTTGATCACGTGGTCGTCTGCAGAGCTGTGAACTGCTTTATTGATAGATGGAATTCATAATGACAAAATCAAACCATTAGCTTTAAAGCATTTCTTTTTAAATTGCCCATCAAGATGACAGTAGAGTATGGAGCCCCGTTTGGGTCACAATTCAATGAATAAATGAGTCTATTATTATGAAATACAGGCATTTATTATTATGAAATATTTCCCATTATTATGATAATGGTTTCGGTTTTCATAAGAATGAGCTTTCACATAATAATGGATTTGTTTTTCATAAGAATGATTTGTGTGTCAATCACAACAGAGGGGGCGGGGCCATTTATGTGATTGGCTGCTCTTTCATTCAGGCATAGGCAACAGAACAGTGAATATCGATAGTGGGCGAGAGGTGCATGTATATACTCCAGGCCAGTAGGTGGCAGAATGCACCTCAGTTTACGGTTAAAAGTTAACATCGACTAAGAAACGTCAAGGTTTCCCGTAGCTCAGTCCAAGCTAGCCATAGCTACAATCGGACTAGGAGCGCACCTTGATGACGCCACGGCCCGCTGCTAACGGGACCTCACGGCCAAAACTAGTCGATGTCAGAGCGTAGAATGGAGAAGGATCAGCCAATGAGCGTGCAGGTCAACCACTGGTCCCGCCCACTGGCAAAATGTCATTATTATGTAAAGGCTCATTCTTATGAAAAAAAACAGCCATTCTGAAATAAACTATTATGCAATAAACTAAGATTAGATATTACTAAAAATATATTTCATAATAATTAAATTTTTTTCATAATAATGGGAAACATTTCATAATAACGGATATGTATTTCATAATAATAAACGCCTGTATTTCATAATAATAGACTCATTTATTCATTGAATTATGACACAAACGGGGCTCCATAGTACAGAACTCTAGACCAGTGATTCCCAAACTGCGGGCCACGGCCCCCTGGTGGGCCGTCGCGGTTACTGCAAGTGGGCCGTGAGAGGTCATTAAAATTAAACAAATATGTTTTAAATCCTCGATCATTTTTAAATATGTTTTTAATTACTGTAAAATATGAAAGACATGATTTAAAAACATTAAGAAGTAACAAAAAAGTAAAAAAAAGTGTCACCTTATTTGTTGACCCCTTACATTAATGTGAGAACGTAGCTTCTAGTCCTGAATGTTGATGACAGTTGTAATTAAAGGTTTCGGTGGACCACGGAGATTTTTCACATTTCAGATTGGGCCTTGGTGTTCTAATGTTTGGGAATGGCTGGTCTAGACAAATTAATGGCATTACAAAGAAAAAAAATAAATCACTGGTCTAGTACCTGATGCAGTGTCTGTCACAGTCACCTCAGCTACTTCCTCCTTGATCATTTCCTGCATTGTTTGATCAACAGGTCCAGTAGAAATTTCATTACCAGTCCTGTCTGGAGATGAAGAGTGTACCTAGCAAGAAAAAGGAGAAAGGTAACCAATCATGGAGGGCTGCTGTAGTGAATTATAACCACAGTGTTCGGGGCCAAAAAGACAACTTTGACTAAAGGAGAATACCACTTCAACATTTTACAAAATCATTACATTTTAAATGTAATGAAAAAAAAAAAACACAACTCCACTAGGACTGGCACAATTGATGTCTTCTGTTGGTATTATTTTTAAAATTCTTAATTTAGGGTAGGTATGAAAACAGCTACCTTGGGAAAAGGCTACTAATAATAAGATCATGGTAGAAGAAAAACTATGCGTACCATTTCACACACATACATTTCACAAAGGTTTAATTAAACTGCAAAATATTAAACAATCCATGTTTGTTTGCCACTTCATGAAAAGACAAGTTTTTCTGTTTATTTCTACCATATTTCCTTAAATGACAAAATCATAATTTAATCAAAGGCTACTTATGCAAGTTAGGACCACAGTCACATATTTCACATCAAATAACTGTTGTTGCATGAATAATGCTTAGTGGAATAAGAGTAGCTATCCAATTACATCCCCAAATTATTATAATCATTTAATAATATACATCTATTTTTGCATTTCAGGCCCGCAGCACATTCCAAAAAAAAAAAAAAAAAGTCCAAATGAGAGGAGTTCAGGGCTACTAAGGAGAACTAAATTAAACAAGTAACTTTCATGATTTGGTACAAAAACAGTATTCATTAAATTCAGTCGAGTCTTTAAGGAGCAAAGACAGGTATAGGAACAAATATATGATAAAAGCATCTGAATGTTTAAAATCAAAGTTACTAAAAGAAGGATTGGAAGAGATTTGCACATTTCATCTTCTGATATATAATCAAACAGTTTAAGTAAACATTTTTGTGTGCAAATGTTATGGATCCAAGCTTAAACTGGACATCTGTGTCTGCCATCTATAGTTTTTTAGATGTGCCTGCATCAAAAACTCATCTATAAAAATCTAACATAACCACATGGGCAAGGGTTTATTTTGGAAAGTCTTTGTGAATCATTACAACACAGAGCTACATTCACAAATATTAATTTAAAACTTTACAGTGAAAACAAGTAGGCCTTCCCAATTCATAGAGAATTTTTTAAAAACAAAATGTGACAACCCTTTACTGAGCAAAAACAACTAAAAAGCTTTACCATCCAACTATTTTTTGTAATGTGTTGCAGACCTAAAAAAAAAATTATAAAATAAAAAAAAAATGGAAGTGCATTAGTAAATTAAATGAAGCTAAGCAGAAAAAAACAAAGAAAGAATACGGGGTTCATATGGCAAAGAAAAAAGACAAAGTAAAAATCACTCAAATTCGCATTTTCCACATTATCCATTTTTTCTGATTTCTTATGCCACAGCTTCATTATTTCCAAACATGACAAAAAAAAGACGTGTTTGTGGTCCTTTTCTCTATATCTACCTCTTTATTTCCCTTTAGGTTTCCCTCCTTGTCTGTCTTCTTCTTTCCTAAATTAACACACCAAAAGAAGGCGACACCTTTTAGAAAAAATTTAGTTCTTTTCAAGAATCCTCATTTAGTACAAAATTAAGACTGCAGAGTATAAACAGCATCAGCACAGCGGCGCTCACCTTTTTTTAAACTTCTCTCCATGGATGAAAGCATTTTATAAACTCTGAAGGCATTGGTTCCCTTTTTGATGCTTTTATCCTTCACTTCTTCAATGTCTGGCAGACTGTTCATGGCACAGCGGAAGTTGGCTTTCCATGTCTTGGGATCCGGACGGTCGACCCCCGGCTGATATTTACCTACGCACAGAGAATTACAAAAAGGTACTGGGCCAACTGCAGCGTCACCTGTTCGGCTGAGGTTTAACCTGATCTTAAAGGTGGGGTAGGTGATCCTTTCAAAAAACGGTTCCAGCAATCCAACTGAAGTGAGATTTTGAAAATAAACACTCCCTCCCTCCTCCCAAAGGCTCCGCCTCCTCCTCTTCAGCTCACCCCTCTAAACCACACCTTCACATGATTCACGACTACATGAACCGCAGGGAGGGAGGGAGGGGTGGGGGGGAGTGCATTGATATTTGATGGACGTATTAGGCAGCCAATCAAAATAGTGATGATCACTATTTTGATTGATTCTCTGATTATAACCTCTAGACTGGACCAAAACGTTTCGTTTTTTTTTGGCAAACATTTTATTTCAGTGGGTGCAATGGGAATGTGAAAAGGTTTTCAGGCAATATTATAAAAAGTGCTGCAAAAAAAAAAGAACACCTACCCCACCTTTAATAGAAGTACCGGTTAAAAAAAAACAAAATGTAATGATCACAACAGATCTTCTTTCCTGCATGTTGCGTAAACTGGATACAGGTAAAATTTGACATGAGTCTCGGTCAGTTCTTTAACGCAAGGAGATATGTATCTCACCGTACACAGAACTTTTCTAATTATTTACTATCATTCAGTCTAACGCAGCCTGTAAATATATAATAGATATATACAGTCAAGGAAAAAAGATTAGACCAGCCTTGTTTTCTTCAGTTTCTTGTTCATTTTAATGCCTGGTACAACTAAAGGTACATTTGTTTGGACAAACATAACGATAACCACAAAGATTGCTCATAAGAGTTTTATTTAAGAGCTGATATCTTACCATTTTCCATGGTTTTCTTGATTATAACCTAAATCACTTAAGTTTTTACATCAATAGCTATGGCGTTGTACTGCCAAAAACACTGCTTTTATGCATTCAGTGTTTTCTTTTCTGTCTGTTTTAGTCACATCATGACGTTTAGTGGTACCAGGTATTAAAATGAACAAGAAACTGAAGAAAAAATGGTGGTCTAATAATTTTTTTTCCATGACTGCATTTGTAGTGTGTTGTGTATTCAGCTGAATCAGTGCATAACCATGCACACAAAAATGACGCTAATGCTAACGCTAACTGACTGAATCTGTTCTGCTGGCAGAAGACAATCATTTTACTGATTTCCTTCTATTATTTCCTGGTTTACCAAGTCCCGGAGTGCATTTTTTGTTTTTGGGCACTCACAAAAAAATAAATAACTAAATAAAAAATCTCAGTTTCTAAAACCTCAGTGCTGGTTGATCTGTACTCAGGGAAGCGATTGTTAAATTCATCTGATGAATGTGAGATCCTCGTACTTGACCACAGCTGTGGTGTCTTTGTGTTGAAAATAAAACTTGTGGGTGTTGCTATAATTTATATCTCTAACATCTACAGTAGTGGTTTGATCGAACCCCAGGGGGTTCGGCTTCAGGGGTTCGGCGGAGGCCAAGACACCTGACTCAAATCATTCATGACACGCCCCGCTTGGCTATCACTGTCTACAGGTGATCACGTTACAGCGCTCGGCCAAGCTGTGCTGCAGGGAGTTCAGTGCGCTCAGTAGTCGACTCATGACTGTCGTGATGGCACATAGTATTTCTGAAATATTTTAATCCATGCTAACTATGTCGGGCAAAAAAAGAAAGAGGTCGGACTAGTGCTGGGCGATATGGAAAAAATCATATATCACAATATGGACTATTTTATATTACGATAACGATATATATCACGATATACCATAATAAAGTATGTTTTCAGTTATTCTCTGAAAAGTTTGACAAAAATGTCATTGCTTACTTTTCAACTTTATTTTGAAAGGACATTTAGCTGAACTGTCACAAACATACATTTTAGTGCAGCAAAAACAGGTAGGTACAGAGGTACAGTAGCTTTCACATTTTTTTAAAGTGCACAACAGTTTCTGAGAGGAAAAACACATTTTTGCACTTAAGTTCAGCTATAAAAAATAAACACAAATTATTTTTCAACTTTCTGAAATCTGTAACCTTGTAGTGCAAAGTTTGCAAACCAATATAAAGTGTCTAAAGTAAACATCAGGGTTGAAGAGAACTCTGTTTAAGGCATTAACCATGAATAAAAGTGCAAACATAAAAGGCTACTTTGTAGAAGTAGATATGATTCTATCAAATTTATCATTGCAGGTTATTTAATTACATATTTGCTGTAATAATTGATAAAATTAGGTTAGAAACGATAGAAACGATAGAAGAGAAATGGCACGATATACACTTTTATATTGTCCCCACGATATATATCGTCATATTGCCCAGCACTAGGTCGGACAACCACGTACAACATGGATTCGCAGGTATATCGGAACGTGATGGGAGTCAGCGTCCTATCTGCATGATTTGCAAAGCCAAGTTAAACAATACTAGTCTAGCAAAAATCATATTTTAATTTTTCGTGACCCTAGTGAGGATAAATCTGGTTCAGAAAATGAATTATAATTACTGTATGTAAGGTATTGTATTGGTTTTGTTCTTTGAACACAGTAATGTTAATGCACGGTTTATTTTGTGCACCAGTAAAACATATACCTATGTCTTGAATTTGGGAAAAAAAAAAAAATTCAATAAAGAAGGGTTCAGTGAATGGCTAAATTTTCAAGCTAATTTTTTAAAATATATCAGTTTACCTGCACCTGCTCCTGTGTACACTGTGGCACTGGCACCTGACTTAGGACCAGACTTCACTGATACTAAACGGTTTACTGATGATTGAATGGCTGATTTAATTTCACATTTAGGCCTTTAGCGACGCTACCTTTAGCCTATTATATTGCCACAATTATATTGTGGTTTTCTTTTTTTACCACAAATAATGTAGGAGTTGGTATCTCTACAATTTTACCCCAATTCTTGTTCTGTGAAGCAGTTTGATTTAAATGTGCTCTATAAATGAAGCTGACTTAACTTGACTTGCAACTCTTCATTCTGACTTCAGCACAGTGAAGTAAGTACTTGATTAGATGGTTGAAATGAAATCATCACATCCCCTCCCTTTCAAAGACATTAATGACAACAGCTTTTATGCCCTTTAATTGTTACAGTTAATAAATATTAATTAATAAATATTAGTTGTTTGTGAATGTGACATCCATTTAGTATGCATACTAAATGGATACTGCATGCAGTATCCATTTAGTATGCATACTGCATATGCTGCACATACTGCATTTAGTATGCATACTGCATACTAAATGCATACTAACTGCAGGGTTCATGTTTACAGTGTAGCATACGCAATCACATTCAACTTAGCTGTAAGATAAATTCCAAATGTCATAATTTTTTTTACATTTTTGAAACAGGAGTACAAAAATAAAGTTATTTTAAATTTGAAGTATCTTACCAATCATCTCATATTTAAACACTTTAGATAAGCATCCTCCAGCCAGCAGCTGAACTGACTTTTTTTTTTTTTTTTACATTTTACCCATTACTGCACATTTAAATCAAACTGCTTCACAAAACAAAAATTGGGGTAAAATTGCAGGGAATCCAACTCATACAGAACCACCATGTAATTTGAAATATAAAACATGTTATTAGATATTGTGTACATGAATAGTTCACTCGAGTAAAATCAAAAGAATGTGTGTGTTTTTTTTTTTTTTAAAGACACATTTCAAAGTGTCTGTGATTTGCCAATAAGATCAGGTGTAGTATGCGTGACACAAATGAGAATGAAACCAGTGAAAAGGAGAAGCAGTGGTGCACACTCCAGTTAAAACTGTGTGTTACCAGTGTGTATGGCCCATCGCATGAAGAGCGGAGCATCCTTCTCCAAGTCCCACCCATGACGTGCAGCATGCATCCATGGGATCTGGAAGATTCTCTTTTCCTACGTACAGTTAAAGGTTTTTAACACACCTGGACTACAGCAGTGCGCATGTGTGTTTCGCGTACAAATTTATACCTACTTTGTTAACCCACTTCAGTCCTGGTATCTGACAGGAATTAATCTGCTCCTCCAGCCACGGCCGCATCCTCATCCCTCTCTACTGGCATGATGGCCTGAAAAAACAAAAACACATGCAGTCATAGCGTTAGATTTTCAGTTTTAAAAATGTGCTGCCATTACGAGACATTTCATAAATTCAGTGTAGTCTATTCTGCTTTTCACTTTAAGAGGAAGCAACTACTTAAGAGTTATACGCCAACATTTTAGGAATTTACATCAACCCAGAGTTTGACAAAAGGGTATATACCTTTCTTTTGTCTATAAATAATAATCCTATAATCCAATAATCTTATCTGACGAAGTCACCACTAGCCTAGGTTAGCACAGTTTCGGGAATTTGATCGATACAGCTAGCCAAAGAAACAAAACAAACTTCACAATACCTCCAAAACATTCTTATTTACATATTGTGACTTCTTCCTTATCATTGTATAAAAGTAAAACAACTCATGACAATCTTGATCAGAGTTTAATATGTAATTGAGTTTAATGGACCCCGTGAGTCATCCATTATAATGACTATCGTAATCTCTTACTTTATAAAGGTAAGAGATTATGGGATACTTTTTTCATTATATATATAATCAGCTGGAAAATTACACATAAAAACAAAGTCATTCAAGTTCTGTCGGCACAAGTAAGTCAAATTCAACGCTTAAGTCAGCTTCTGATTTGTAGCTTTAAATTCTTCTCAAACTTGAATTATCATTTAGATTGCAAATGACATATAAAACACAGTTTGGTGAAAGACAATGGAGGGAAAAGGTGAAAAAAAGCAACAGCTTTTATCAAACTCTGGGCTGACCAATAATGTTGGCATATCCTTTTAAGGTTTCTTTTCTTATAAACAAACATCATCTGTGAGAAAAGTCTACTATTCACATTTGTTGTAAAGCTGCTGCAGTTTTATGTAATTTGTCAAGCATACATGTTCTTCATAAATAAAACTGGTTTGTGGCTCGTTGTAATCCTTTCCCATCGTTAGCATCAGATGACACAAATAAATAACTTTGGAAGTAAAATACATTCAAAACAGGAAAGCTAAGTTTAAAAAAAAGTTTTTTTTTTTTTTTGTTGCAACTTTACCCAACTAAACCACCACAACAGATTTTTATACGAGTCAGGTTATGATCCCTACAGCCTGATATGATCAAAGTCCAGTGGACCCGACACTCCTTGTTGTACATCACAGCGTGCCAGCGAACTCCTCTGTGGCAAGATTTAGCTCCTTAATCAGTCCAACAGGGTAATATACTACAAAATTAAACGTATATCATCTCTTTTCTGAGTAACAGGCCTTGAAACTTTCACTTTAAACAGGAGATTATTGCATCTTTAATATTGATGTGTGAGGCATCGTTGTTCTCATTACCCCCCAGTCACAAGAAAATATTATTATTTCTTGCTATCTACCAACTAAAGTACTGTAAACATGACAGCAATGCAGGTCGAATAACACACTCCTGAATAACACACTCCTTACAGTCCTACACACACACAGGGGGGGTGGGGGGTGGGGGGTGTCAATAGTGTACACAAGTCAGCCAACTCCTCTTCACGTGCTGAAAAGACAGTAAAAATACATCCAAAACAGTCAGAAGTACTTTTGACAACAATTACGACTGAAGGTCGAAGAATTACAGAATTCCACATCATATCATTACAGAGTACGTGGCCACGTTTATTTGAAAGTAATATCATATTTATCAGCGAGGATCACGCCAAAAAAAAAAAAAAATCAAGCTAAAAGTGAAAACAAATCCCAATACCTCCACAACAAACCAGCGGGAAAAAAAACTACAGCAGTACTTTCACTTAGCGAACAAAGTGCGGGTCTGTCGCGTCGAACCGCAGGAAGTCGTTATGTTTAAAGTGCAAACCAGCAGCGCTGATATGCGGAAATACGGCGTTACCTGTTCGCTCCGGACGGCCTGTCGCTTCACGGTGCCGATGATCCGGATGACAAGCGTCCCGGAAGCTGAGCGGACGGCTCGAGGTGTAAAACTGGACAAGAGTACGCGTAGTTTTATTTCTGTTTATCCATTCAGACCGAAAGCAAAACAACTGCTCCGGGAAGAGCGTCTCCCTGGGCTGGAAATCCCCCTCCAGATCTGGTCGCTTTGGGCCAGCTCGCGAACGACGTCGCGGAAGTCATTTTGGCCGCGTGCGCGCTCACAAGGAAAAAAAAAATGGCGACAAGAAAGCTCACTCTGTTGTTATTTCTAGATTTCTAGAATTCAAAATCAAACTTAAATACACGAATTAAACATCTGAACACATGGTTTCCACATAGTTCCTCTAAAATTGGCTTAAAAATCAATCAAATTACTTTCAAAACGTATCTAAGAAACGTCAATACTGACAACATTATTGTACATGAATGTCGTCATTTTTCAGTTTCCCGCTCCGTTTTGCTTTATGACTTTATGACAGTTTTACCAGAGCTTCTCACGGTCAGAAACAAATAAAGTTGGCGCCACGTCACAATTTTCTAACAAGTAACTTAAGTAATACAAACACAAACGAGCTTAACCGTGAAGCGTATCCCCGTTACCGAAAACGTTTTCTTCCAAACATAGACGATCTTTGAGCTGGATTTCGTTTTCACTTCCCTCCTCCCCCCCGAGCAGCCATTTCTGAGCGGCGGCTGGTAGAAACGAAACCAGAAACTTTAAATCAGCTCGTACTGCATTACAAGGAAACAGCAGTTTTACTGTACTTGAATATGTACTGGACTAATTCGACGTCATAGCATATTTGGTATTAGTAATGCTTGGTTTATTGAATAACAAGGATCAAATAAAAGCTTTGCATTTTCACAAGAAAAATGTTACAGTATTAAAACACACACACACACAGGAGTGTGTATTTCTCAACTCAAGTGTGTGTGTGTGTGGGGGGGGGGTATAAGATAATTAAAATGTATGAGCTTCAGACATATCAAATAGGGTCAAATACATTTCACCACTTGACATAGTGAAAGGAAAAAAAATAGATTTAAAGCAACACTTCCGAACTTGGGCCTTTTTTTACTCTCGGGCGCCCCCTACAGTTCCGTGGCGATCAGGTGTTATGCCGAGAAGTGCATGCATGCTGAGAAACACGTCCCCATTCACGGGAGCGCGCACAGCTACAACTATCGGACATTCTCTCGTGTGTTTTATTTTTTTAAGATTTTTTTGTGGCACTAGTGGGCTTTATTAATGGTGGAGAGAGACAGGAAAGGAGGCCAGAGATAACGGGGAATGGTCGACGAGCCTGGAATCGAACTCGCGACCAGCCGCACGAGGACTGTAGTCTTTTGACATGGGCCGCCTGCTTAACCACTGTGTGTTTTAATGGTAGAAGATCGGAAGTCTAGAAATGATAAATGTTTAGAACTATTAGTGACTATGACCTGATGGCACACCTCTGATACCGAAGACTTATGTTTTTAATCAATGTGTCTGTATTCAGAGCATTTCTCTGACGAGTAATGTACCTTCATAAACGTTTAATACAGTGGTTCTCAACTGGTCTGGCTTCAGGTCCCACCATCACCCTCAATGACAAGCCGTGACCCAAATCAAGGAAAATTTCCAACTTCTTAAATTTATTAAAAGAAAAGATCGTGCAGTTTGATTCGGAGATGGTAAAATAGAATATCACAGAATGCCAACACAAAAAAATAAGTTTATTGGTGAACCAAAATGGCAAAAACCAAAATACCATAACCAAAAGGACTTCAAGTGGGAAATATTCCCTATGATGCTCAATTAGCTGCATTTTTATTAAATCCAAAACACTTCACTTCAGTAACTTCAGCCTTTTTGAAGACTCAGCATGCACAAACATGAAATAAAGTGCAACCACCGAGTAGTAGTTTCAAAAAGAACTCAAATATGTAGCATTTGCTGAGTACCCACTTCCTGAATATATAACAATTTTCTATTAAAACTATCTAGTCACGTATTTAAGCATTAATCATAAAGCTGACATAACAATCAGAACATTTCAGTAACAGCCATTTTTAAGACTCAACAGTGCTTTTATGCACAAACATGAAATAAAACAGTGCAACCACTGCAGTAGTTTCAAAAAGAACTCAAAATATATAGTTTTATCTGAATAACCATCACTGACCTTTGTCTTCAAGATAAGTAAATCCATATCTCATATATTCTTCGTTATATCCGTGTTTCACCTGCTCAACATATGGAAACAAACTCTGCAGGTCTTTTTCTATGGTGTGAACTGGCGGGTGTCAACTAACATTACAGGACATTATCGCCATCTACTGTTAAGGAGTATGAATGACACAAATTTTTTTTTTTTTTTTTTTTTTTTTTTAGCATTTCCTTCCCCAGGCAAAGGCCCACGACCGACTGAAAACGGGTCTGCGACCCACTTTTGGGTCGCGACCCACCAGTTGAGAACCACCGGTTTAATAGACGTGTTGTGAATAGACGTTTCAAATGTGGCCATTACAAATTCCCAGTAAAGTTAAACTGATAAACTAACAACTGACAATAGTTTCATTCTGTCGTGTGTGCACATTTGATAACGTGACAATAGCGTAGTTTATCATCTCCTTATGATACTCTTGTATTATTATTATACCCAAGTAAGAGCTGTGACTATCGTTTTTGTAGAAAACCTTAAAGGTGGTTATAGGTCTTTCCCTACGTACCTGCTTTAATCAGTGTAGCCTGTAGAATAAACGATCATTTAAAAATCCTGCTGAAACTACGGCATTTGATTCCATTAACCTTCAAAGACAGCTTTGGACTTTTAGGTCAAAATTAGCATCTGATGCTAATTCAACGCAGGTGGGAAAATTATGATAAGGTTACACGGAGACAGTCTGGAACCAAATGACATAACTATCGTCCTATATTTGGACCAATACAGTATTTCTAATCTCTGCCAGTCTGTTGTGAAACCTGTTGCATTTAGCCTAATGTCCTGATGTAGCCTAATGTACTCCCTAACTTCCTTTCACTTAGGTGGCTTAATGTCCATCTCATGAGCTACTTCTCTTCGTGGTGGCATATCCGGTGGAAGTTGATTTTTTTATTATATTATATATTTCTGAAAAATCCGCGAATAACTAAAACCGCGGAACTTAAAGCGCGAATTGGCAAGGGATCACTGTATGATTTCTAGCATAAAATATCGTACTATATTCGGGCCAATACGGTAGTAACATATAAATATATCTAAACTCTTTGATTAGGATTGAATAAGCTAATTTTAGGTTATGACGTTTGCTCGGGGGCATGATCTGGGTCTCTAAAAAGTGCCAAGAGACAACTTTTATTGAGAGAGACACTATACACATAAAATTAAATTGAATTAAACCTGTGGCCCTGTGATTTATATTTGACAGTGATTTCTCACTAGAGTAAGAATTTGCATTGTATTTTAACAAACAAATAACAAAAT
The DNA here is from genome assembly GCA_018398805.1 of Hirundichthys speculiger. Classification (NCBI taxonomy): domain Eukaryota; kingdom Metazoa; phylum Chordata; class Actinopteri; order Beloniformes; family Exocoetidae; genus Hirundichthys; species Hirundichthys speculiger. Next base: position 90,169 of record JAGFBZ010000497.1, on the reverse strand, counting down.
AAACATTTCATATATGACAATTTGAGAATTACCTTCTGCTGCCACTAGATGGCGATAAAGACCATTCTTTAAAAGTGAACTGAATATCTGACAAGTGTTTTTTTTTTCCTTAAAAAAAAGAAATTAAGTCGAGTAAGCATGTGTAAATTAGAACAACTTTGATCACATTGTATGTAAAAACTGTTTATACTTTGTGACTATTTAGCTGAATCAAAAAAGTTATTTGAACAATATGATTTATCTATACTAACGATCAGAGGATAGCATTTATCAGTTTTTAGTTTAGCATGTCCAATATACAGAAGTTTGAGATAGAAAAGAAGTTTTCTGCTCACTTTTTAACTTAGGCATGTCTTCAACTGTCCGAAAAAGTTCTCGTCCGATCGACTCCAGAGGTCTCCAATAGCACGGTCTGAGAGTCGACCAATCCAGGTCACAGCACCAAACTTGTTAGCCCGAGTTTTTGTTGGAAGACCAAGAGCAGACTGGAGAAATCTTCAATTCAGAAACAGAGCATTTGTTATGTTCACAGTAGGGCTGGGCGATTTTATCGATTCTGCGATATATATCGATATTTTATTTCCCCAGATAGTATCGATTTTTCTGCCGCGGGTATCGATATTCTAAGCTCCCTTCAAAACCCCCGTGTCTCGCACGGGTGCTAGGAGAGCCATTAAGTCCGCCAGACGCTAGTGTCGCTGTAGAGCGTTTCTAACAAGTTATCCAGAAGCTTCTTTCTCTTCCAGCTAGAGCTGATCCAGTCAGGAGGATGGTGGCGAGTATAAATCCAGCGCCTGCTAGCTTAAAAGCAGATGTGTGGGAGCAGTTCGGGTTTAAAAAGAAAAAGGAACGCGAAGATTTAGACAAAAGTATGGCGGTTTGCAAGCTGTGTCACACAAACGTAAAGTACTCTGGAAATACCACCAACCTGCGAGGCGAGCCCACCTGAAACGTCACCACCCGGACAAGCTAATGCTAACTGAGAGCTAGCCAAACTATATTTGTCAGTATTTGAGACCGTATTCAGTGGTGGAAAACGCCGGCTTTAAGGGCTGTGTTTACTTTCGCGGCAACGTGTCGCAGTTATCTTGTCGCCGGTATGCTGCAGTTAGCGTGGTCTCCACTATGTTATTAGGCTCTTGCCGATTGTGCTAGCATAATTTTTGGCATAATCTGAGGAATTGAGCATAATTTTTGCCCTTTTTCCAAAAGTAGCACTGCTAGCATAATCCGATCAGGATATATTTTCTTGTCTTAATAGCCCACAACTGATTTAGAACAATTCAAGAAAACGAAGATCGGATCAGCTACTAAAAACGATAGATTACTATTAACTGTTGGTTCCACTCCTATTTTGCGATTGCTTTTTAGTTGTGTTGAGATACCGTGGGAATTCAGGATGATGAAACGGAACAATGGAAAGTCTGTGTCAATCGGTCCCAGACTCCTTAGTCCTTTCTCCCAGTGCTCGTTTCAAAATGGCGGCCGCCCACCTATTTTTGTTCGATCAATGGATAACTATCCGCTGGATAGCAGATTTATCCGCCGTGTAGGCCTAACCACCGGATAAAGTTACCAAGGTTTTGAACAACGAGGCCCAGAACGTCAGGCCAGGGTTAATAAAATACATTTTCACAACTTGATCAATGTGAGTTGTGAAGTTTGTGTGACAGAAAAAATTTTTTAAAAAGTAGCATAATTTTGAAAAGCGAGCATAACTTGAGCATAAATTGGGCAAAAAACGAGCACTGCCACTAGCATAATATGCCACTTTTACTAGCACAATCGGCAAATGCCTATATGTTATTCCACACCACAACAGAGAGGGACAATCACGAACTAGCTAAACTTACTAAACTTATCTCTTGCGTTTTTCCACTTCCTCACCGTCTCGGCCGTATCCAGACCCACATTCATCGCTATCTCCCTCCATGAATTACTAGAATATGTGCTGTCTTTGTAGTGTGGAGAACCAGAATCGTACAGATGTGGGTACTTCCTCATTTCTTCAGTGATCTTTTCTACGCGGATGTAGAATTGACCAATCAGAGGCCTCCTTTCTCTCCTCTCTGCAATGCTGTCTGCGGTCACCTTCCTTTCAGTTCAATTAATTCAGTCATTGGAACATTCACAAGATGTCACCAAAATCACTTCTTCTTTCAGAAAATAATGTAAATGTATCCTAAGATGAATATCGATAAATATTGTATTGTGAGCCGAGTATCGTGTATCGTATCGTATCGCTAGATTAGTGTATCGCGAGATTAGTGTATCGCTACAGCCCTAGTTCACAGGCAGAGTCCAAAGGCCCGATCTCTGGTTGTTTATCTTCTTGGGCCGGGTCTGTCCGTCCAGAGATTGGACTCGTACGCGACCAAATGAAACTAGCCAGTTAGCAGCGAGTGGACGGGCCAAACGCTGTCCACATCGTGTTCTTGGGACGTGATAAGGAACATGATGTATGAATATTGTTTTGGGCGTGTATCTAATTGTAACAGACCTAACGGATCATCCGTGTCCCACTTCTAACCCGTCGTGTTATCTTATAGTTCCAGACGTTACAAGACCATATTTTATGTGATATGAGCTTAAATGAAAAATACAAAACAGGAACAGTAAAAAGTCCAGAATAAGAGTAGCTAATATCCAGAAACAAAGTCAATTATAAATGTTTGGATGATTAAATATTACATTTGCATTGGGAAAGTGTAATGAGGATCTAAATAGTTTATTTGCTAAACTAAGTGTCACTATTTGTGATACCTGATTAATTTTCTTAAAGAACATTAGGTCTACTGTTTTTTTGCAGTTACGTAACTTGTACGCATGATCTCATTCTTCTGTGCATCACAAATATCACCCATCACATGCCCATACTACACAAAAAATACCTTGGGTTATTTTTTATTAGATACTATTTGCAAATGTCAGTTTTCGTAATAACAATGGGGATAATGAAAAGACTATTAAACAGTGAATGGCAGAGCTGTACTAATCATATGTGCTTGAGTCATCAAAAGATTTTGGTTAACCTACATGATTTAGACGTTGACAACATTGCTTATTTAAAATACAGTTTTATTAATATCCTGCTTCCACTTCTGCGAGTAACAAATATCTCCTTAAGGATTCCCCAGAGTAATTCATGAATATTTGTTTTTCTGTTATTGTTGGCAACGTTAATAAGGTGAGTAAAGCCGAGCCCATTACCTCTCTGAAATATTTTTTATACTTCATCAACCAGCTACTTCAACATGCTTTTCTCCTTTAATTTAAACTAAATATTTAAATTATGCGTTCGCTCGCTGTTATTTCTCAGCTGCCTTTCCTTCACTGCTGAAGAAAGAAATTACTGTTACTGTTTTGAAAGTTGTTAAGCGGCTCACTCAAACCACTAATAATGTTAAATAAACAGTGACTTAAGCTCTTATAAGTGCAGATATTAGATGTTTTTTCCAAATACCCACACTTGATTATTTGTACTATATTGTTATTTTGAGAAAATATGGAAAATATGGAGTGGAAGACAGGCTCAAAGCAGCCACTAATACTGTGTAAAAACATAATTTTCTTTGCATAGACGGATGATTAATGATCTGAAAACACTGATGCTACATTTTATTTTAATCTAAATCATATTAATAATACATTTTTTTTTAAATAAAAGTCAGGACACAGAAGGACACTTTACAGATAAATAAAATACAATAAAATAGCAACAGAGGGACAAACAGTAATAAAATGAGGGTCAGTTTACAGATTAAAATGCCAATGAATGAATGAATGAATGAAAAATACTTTAATAATCCCCGGGGAAATTGGCTCGTTGCAGCATATACAAAAAATACAATAGACAGGACATTTTTAAATTATAGACAAAAACAGTTGCAGAAACAGAACAATTAGACTAAAACAGTTCAGACAATTAGACTAAAAACACACAGAACTTAGACACATAAAGATAAACAGTGCGCAAAACAAGACACTAATAAAAAGTAATAGACAAAAACTGTGCAAAACAGACAAAAACAGTGTGCAAGACCAGTAATAATGAAACTGTAATAAAATAAATGAAATGTGGCATTAACAGAACAAGTAATCAGCAATATTCCCGACAACAGGAGTTATAGATTTTGATTGCACTAGGAAGGAACGACCTCCTGTGTCGTTAAAGGAGTCTGCCGCTGAAGCTGCTCTTCAATTGTCCAGGATTTTGTGGAGGGGATGAGAGAGGTTTCAAGGATGCAGTTTTGCTAGCATCCTCTCTTTACCACCTCTCCAGTGGGACAAGTTTACAGAGCTTTTTTGATGAGTTTATTCAGTCTGTTCAGTCAAAACCCAATGTGATGGGTTTTGAGTTTGGACTTAAACTAAAAATCTTAAACTGAAGATTTAATATTATGGATGTTGGTGGGAGTGAGTTCTGCTCTTAATGGTTCTGAAACAGAGGAGACCCAGAGGACACCAGAGGGAACTGAGCTGCAGTAATCAAGACGGGAGGTGACGAGGCTAATTAACCTGGGGGGTGAGAAGGGGGCGGGGACGATTAATGTTTCATAAATAGAAATATGCAGACCTTATAGTTATATGACACTCAGACATCTAATTTAGAAAAAGCACAAAAGACAAAATGTCATCAAACTGGTTGACAGAGTTTATTGACAATGACACATCAAATTGAAAATGTTTTCTTCTTCTAGAGACGAGTGTGGCAGAAAAAGTTTGGTAAATAGAGGAAACCCAACTACTGGGGATTATGAAATGTAAATTCACTCATCCTGGGCATTAAAAACACGTCAAAATCTTTCCCCCATGGAGCTCAAGAAGCTTCCCCAAATCAAGTTTTCCCTGTCGTCACTTCACTATACTTTTTCTATAAAATATAACAGTATATAATATACATAATAAAAATCTTACCACAATGCCTCTCATTTGTTGTTGTTTGTTTTTTTTTTTCCTAAAAAATGATTGTGCAACGTACAGGTACTTTAACCTAACATTAAAATTAAATGTTTTCCTTTTAATATCAACTGTGCAACAAACTTGTTAAGAAAATAACTGGAAAGAGTCACTTCTGACTGAGTTTTCCACAGATGAGCAGCTTCTAGATTTTTTTTTCTGTATTAAATCTTGTCAACGAAGCAAAAGTCTTTGGTCAGCATTGAAACGACGCAGGGAATCTGCTTCTTGCCGCTAAATCCTGGCATGTTGGAGGAAGATTCAAAGTGTGTAGCGCCACCTTGCGGTTGACTCGGGTCAGAATCTGCGTCAGCTCCAGTTCTCCGCTGAACCGCTGCAACATCTCACACAGCGACTGGATGAACCAGGAGCCGTTGTTGGTGTTTCTCCAGGAGTAGTAACCTGCGGACAACAGTTTTAAAACTTTAAAACAGCCAGCCGTACGGAAATATGAACATACTGTATATGGAGCCCCGTTTGGGTCATAATTCAATTAATAAATGAGTCTATTATTATGAAATACAGGCATTTATTATTATGAAATGTTTCCCATTATTATGAAAAAATGTAATTATTATGAAATATATTTTTATTATTATTTAATCTTAGTTTAATGGAGGTGGTGGGGGACTAGCATCCAGCCTGTAAACTGAGCTGCATTCACTTCAGTTTACGGTTAAAAGTTGACATCGACTAAGAAACGTAGCGCAAAATGTAGGGAAAACTTGATTTTGACGGCATGGCGACAGGAGAAAGATCCTTTTCTGACTTACTCAGAGAGGTAGCCAACAGGCTCGATGCTAGTCCCCCACCAACTGCATGGAGAAGGATCAGCCAATGAGAGTGCAGGTCAACCACTGGTCCCGCCCACTGGCAAAATGTCATTATTATGTAAAAGCTCATTCTTATGAAAAAGGAAGCCATTATGTAAAAACTCATTCTTAGATAAAAAAAAAAAAGACATTCTGAAATAAACTATTACGCATTAAACTAAGATTAAATAATAATACAAATATATTTCATAATAAATACAATTTTTTATAATAATGGGAAACATTTCATAATAATGGATACGTATTTCATAATAATAAACGCCTGTATTTCATAATAATAGACTTATTTATTCATTGAATTATGACCCAAATGGGGCTCCATACCTGTATGATAACGAACAGCAGAGTAAATAGTAACTGATTACCTGGAGCGGTGGAGTAGGCGTACAGGAAGTCTGCCTCTACGGGAATCCTCTGTGTTTTTTCCTCCTCTGTGCCGTCGCTCTCTAAGGAAGCGCCGTCATCCAGTGCAGTACCACGGCAGGCCTGAAGATGGTGCACGAGAGGAGACACAAAAATGCCAACCAATTGTTAGATGCTGGGGCGAAAATCCCATTTAATTTGGGGGGGAGGGGGAACAATAAACAGTAAAATATCAGAGAGTAATTCCTGGGGGGGACATGAATGTAATAAAAATGCTCTCTCTCTCCCCTCTCTCTCCTGCTCCTTTTGGAACTTGCCTAGGATTCACCTGCTGTAAATGAACCCACAGTCACTGTTGAAATGTTAGAAAAAGTAATAAAGTAGTTGTAGATCATTGTTGTGTATCAGTGCGATCATCATATTCTACCTGTATACAGGTTTTTCAACGTTCAAACTGAAAAATCAACAATGGTATTAGGTGGTATTATTATATTGAAATGTTGTATTTTTTGACAAACAAAATACAACAACATATTACAACTACGCCATTAAATTAAATATGGCAACTTAAAAATCCAAAAATAAAATACAATTAAAAATCCCTTCTACATTTAAATGACACACTCGCTGACACACGGAGCTGCAGGTAGCCCCGCCCGTTAGAAACAGCATGTGGACTAAACCACTTTGAAAAATAGGGGGGTCGCAATGTTTCAACAATTTAAAAAAAAAGGGGTTTTACTTTTATAATTTGCAGCGCTTGTGTTGTACTTTTATTGAACATGACTATATTATTATTCAATTGTTTTTGTGTGCTTACAATGATTTTTTGGGGGGGACAACTTTATGGAAGGGGGGGACACGTCCCCTGTGTCCCCCCCGGGATTTCCGCCTATAGTTAGATGCTGCATTGAATTTGATTAGTTAAGCAAATATAAAGTAATATACCAATTTGAACATGACATGATGACCTTCTTGTTTTTTAAGGTCGGTGTGCAGTAGATAAAAATGATAAAATAATAATAACACTGATAGTAATTTTGTAATAAGAATTCATCCATTACAATATTATGTCTGGTTAATGTATATCATAATGCACCAATACGTCACTTTAAAAGACTAGCTTTTATTAAAAATATACAAGCATTTTTAGCACAACTGTAATTTTTGCACAGGAGTCTATGGTCCTCAGTTGTGAAATCTTCATAAATCTGTGAATAGATTTGTAGATAACTCACCTCCTAACTAAGAATCATAAGTGCTGTGTATAACTTGAATTTTTTTTCATAAGGTATGTCAGTGAAGTCCTATTGATCACAGGCTGGCAGTGCTCAGGAAGCTTATCAATTCACATAAATTGATTATATAATTTTGGATCTGAACTAAAAATTAAAAATAAATAAAGATAGAATGCACCACAGTTTCATGACACAGTTGGTGCACAATGAATCCAGTTCATTTAAACGACCCCACTGACGCTTTGATAAACATAATCTTAAGCTTAAACATCTGAAATGCCCATCAGTTAAGATACATTTATTGGGCCGGCCCAGTAGCCCCAGTAGCACCAGTAACACCAGTAACACCAGTAGCACTGTGGTTTGTTGCATGACCTCATTTCCTATTTCTCTCACTATTAATAAAGGTCACTAGTAATGTAATTGTAATGTAATTTTCAGAGCATGTCTAAGTTTTCTCTGGCCCCCTTCCTAATTTGACCAGTGATGATATGTTTAGCCGCATGTCATCGCCCGTCGCTGGGTTCGTGGTGGGACGTGCCTTGACAACTGGCTGATTTTTGGGGAAAGCCTGGTCTGATTAGAAGAGACGGCATTCATCCCCCCAGGATGGTGCAGCTCTTATTTAGGAAATTGGCCGATTTTCTTAGACGCTCCCCCCTGACAATCCAGGGTGGAGGCCAGGAGCAGAGCTGCAGTCTGACACGCTTTCTCTGCTGCTTCTCGAGGACCGTCCCCATCCACTAAGATAGAGAAATTAACTTTATAGCTGCTAATGCAACATGGTACCAAACAAAAAAAAAAAAAAAAAACAAAACATAGAATTGGTGTCAATTCCCCGTCCTCCAAAAGTCTACTTAGCGCGCTGTTATAGAGGCGTTAACCAAAATAATTTGAAAAAATAAAAAACTGTCAGACCGTGGAGCCAAGAGAACTGTAATTAGATGTGGACTACTGAATGTGAGGTCTCTTGGCTCTAAGTCTCTGTTAATCAATGATCTTATTACTGAAACTCGTTGCGAGTCTTCTGCTTATCAGAAACATGGCTACAAGAGGGAGAGTATGTGAGCTTAAATGGCTACGCCACCAGGTTATAATAATTATCATATTCCCGGAGTACGGGTCGAGGTGGAGGAGAGAGCAGCTGTCTACAACTCCAGCCTACAAGTAAAAAAAAACCCAAATGTAATTATAATACATTCGAAGCCTCACGCTTAGTCTAACTTTTTCCAAATTGGAGGTCAGAAAAGCCAGTCTTGTTGGTAGTGGTGTACCGGCCACCTGCTGGTGCTTATTTGGAGTTCTGTCTGAGTTCTCTGATTTTTTAGCTGGTTTAGTGCTCAGCTCAGACAAGTCATCATAGTGGGTGACTTTAACATCCACATGGATGTTGACAGTGACAGCTTAAATTAGCTTTTACATCTCTTTTAGAGTCATTCGGCGTCTCACAAAAAGTGAAAGAACCGACTCCTGCTTAATCATATCCTGGATCTGGTTCTCACCTATGTATAGATACTCATCACTTGTAGTGTCGCCGCTGAATTCTCTTCTCTCGGACCACTTTTTAGTACATTCGAGTTCAGCATTTGTGGCATTAAAACAGGAAATGAAACATGTCATTACAGCAGATGTCTTACTGAGATGCTGTGAATAATTTTAAGGAGGTCATTTTCTCTCATCTCCCTATGGTGGAATATGATAGAATAGCTGAGGGCACCGACCTGAATCTTACTCCGGCAGACTTTGATCACCTTGTTAACAATACTGCGATATGTTACATTCCGCCTTGGATGCGGTCGCTCCTCTGAGGAAGAGGGTTTCTCATCTTAGGAGCTCAGCTCCCTGGTAAATTCACATATTCGCATGCTGAAGCAGAATGCACGTAAAATGGAAGGAGGTGGTACTCCTGTAAATCTGCGGACTCCCATCGTGCCTGGAGAGATAGTTTAATAGTCTACAAACGAGCCCTACGCAGAGCTAGAACATCTTATTATTCTTCGCTAATAGAAGAGAACAAACATAACCCACGTTTTCTGTTCAGCACTGTAGCCAGCTGACAAAGAGCCACAACTCTGTTGGTCCAGGCATTCCTGCTACTCTCAGTAGTGAAGACTTTATGAGCTTTTTTAATGGGAAAATAATCAAAATTAGAGATGAGATCGGTCAAAGCCCAACTGTCGGCGGCTGTGGACATCCCTGCAGTTTTCGTTGATCTCTTCCGTTTCTGATTTGACTCTGGACTGTTTTTCTCCTGTGGGGCCTCTCTGAGTTGACCTCAACTATCAGTAAAGCTAAACCATCTACATGTCTGTTGGATCCCATCCCAACTCGACTGTTCAAGGATGTTATATCCTCTATTGGTATATCAATTTTGGATCAGATAACCTATCTCTACAATTAGGATATGTGCCACAGGTTTTTAAAGTTGCAGTCATTAAACCTTTGCTCAAGAAACCATCCCTTGACCCGGACATCTTGGCAAACTATAGACCAATATCAACCTTCCATTATCTCTAAAATTCTGGAAAAAATGTTGCTAGCCAGTTAGGAGAACACCTCATAGAAATGATCTATTTGAGGTCTTTCAGTCAGGGTTTAGAACTCATCATAGCACAGAAACTGCACTGATTAAGTCTCCAACGACCTCCTCATGGCCTCAGACAATGGATTAGTTTCTGTCCTGGTTCTGCTGGACCTCAGTGCTGCTTTTGATACCGTTGATCACAGCCTTTTCTGCATAGATTGGAGCACACTGTTGGAATTAAAGGGACAGCATTAGGCTGGGTTTAAGTCATACCTATCTGACAGTTCCAGTTCGTCCATGTTAATGACGTTTCTTCTACACGGACTGGGTCTGCTATGGTGTCCCACAGGGTTCAGTTCTGGGACCAATCCTTTTCACTTTATACATGCTGCCCTTGGGAAAAATTATCCAGAGCCAATGGCATAAACTTTCATTGCTACGCTGATGATACGCAGCTGTACTTATCTATGAAACCAGAGGAAACAAAACCTTTGGCTAAACTTCAAGGGTGTCTTAATGATATTAAGTCCTGGATGTCCTCTAACTTTTTTGCTTCTAAACTCGGATAAAACGAGGTTATTGTCTTTGGTCCCAAACACCTGAGGAATGGATTGACTGGATTTACGCTGGCTTCCAGCCACAGTTGCAAAAAACCTTGGAGTTTTTTTGATCAGGATATGTCTTTAAGCAGCATATTAATCAGGTTTGCAAGACTGCCTTTTTTCATCTCCGAAAATATTGCCAAGATTAGGAGCATCCTCTCCCAGGGTGATGCCGAAAAATTAATCCACGCGTTTGTTCGCTCTAGACTGGATTATTGTAATGCGCTGTTAGCAGGATGTCCGAAAAGCTCGCTAAATAGCCTTCAATTGATCCAGAACGCAGCAGCGAGGGTGCTGACAGGAATCCGCAAGCGAGATCACATCTCTCCCGTGTTAGCCTCCCTCCATTGGCTTCCCGTGAAATTTAGAATTGAGTTTAAAATTCTGCTTCTCACATATAAGGCCCTTAATGGCCTAGCTCCGCTCTATTTACAAGACTTGATAGCATGTTATGCTCCTATTAGAGCTCTCCGCTCTCAGAGTGCAGGATTACTCGTCGTTCCTAGAATATCTAAAAGTAGGTTTGGAGGACGGGCCTTCTGCTACCAGGCACCTTTTTTATGGAACCAGCTACCAGTTTGGGTTAAGGAGGCTGATACTATCTCCATTTTTAAAACTAAATTGAAAACATTTCTGTTCAGTAAAGCCTACAGTTAGTCTAATCTATAGTGTGTAGGGGCTAATAGTTATAACTATAGTTGTAGTAGCTCAGACTAGAGTAGCTCGTCTTAATCACAGCTTCGTCATAGTTATGCTGCTATAGGCCTACGTTACAGGGGGACACCATCATGATCTGCTGAGTGTGTCTCCACTGCTCTTCTCCTTTTTCTTCCCTTTCTCTCCCCTCCTCCTCCAGCTCATTTATAATTTGGGAGCACCCTGCTACTGAAACTGTGCTCATTTTCCTTGCCTTCCTGTGTTTGTTGTGCTGTTTCTGCCCCCTTTTCTCTTTGTGTATTTGCAGGCCAGAGTTTCCTGGGTTTCATGTTGACTTGCAGTTCCATCCACTGTCCATCCGGGTTCACCTCCACTTGTGTTTGGGTACCGACTGGCGTGGTGATCGCGACCTGGTCCTCTGGCCATCTCATCTCATCCCAGTGCTGCTGCCTCCATCGTTATGTTTTATATTGCATCCTTTTGCTTGAAATCCTACCCTTCTCTTTCTTAAACCCCCCCCCCCCTCCTCCCCCTTCTCTCACACACCTCACCTACACCCCACCCGCACATTACTGATACTCAAGAGCCTATCATGGCTCATTACGCTGACCACACGCCCAAGGGCCCTCCATGCTCGCTTGCATTCACCTACAACAATTCCACTACTTCTTCTTTATTATATTTTTTACTTTTTCTGTGCTCTCCTCTCTCTGTCCTACATCCTCTTTCTGTCCTCCATCTTCTCTCTGTCCTACATCCTCTCTCTGTCCTGTTCTCCCCTCTTTCTTTCTCTACCCGGCTGGCCTTCGGCAGGAAGGTCCCCCCATATGAGCCAGGTCCTGCTCAAGGTTTTCTTCCTCTTAAAGTGGAGTTTTTTCCTTGCCACTGTTTGGTTATAAAGGTTTTTTTTTCTCCCTACGTGGGAGTTTTTTACCTGCCATTATCATTGATTGGATTTAATTATATAATCTTAGTTGATGATATTTGCTCGGGGGTCATGCTCTTGGGTCTCTGTAAAGCGCCTAGAGACAATTGTCATTGTAACAGACGCTATATAAATAAAATTGAATTGAATTGAATAGTGCCACAAAAACTTAAAAAAAAATAAAATAAATAAATAAGCTGTTATATTACAAATGTATTTTATGTTTAAAAGATCAAGTTTAAAAGAAGTATCAGCATATTGTGAGAATCACACTCCATATAAGGCATTAACGTTGTGAAGTTTCTCATTTACATAGGCTTTACACATAGTTGGAGGCAGGAGTATAATATATATATATATATATATATATATATATATATATATATATATATATATATAGATATATATATATATATAATATATATCTATATATATATATATATATATATATATATATATCCTATATATCTATATATCTATATATATAAATTTGACCGCTCACAGTTTATGCATAAATCCCTTCTGTTCGTGTTTCATGAATGTGTGAAACTGACCTGAATAAAGAAGAGCTTTGGTTTCCCCACCAGAGTTTTACAGCGATTCCCTTTAAAGCATTTAACCAGAGTTTCAATCTTTTCGAAGCCGTCGGTGCCGTAAATGAGTCCATCGTCTCCATGACTGAGCAGCACACATACGAAGGAGGAATTCTGACTGTGGTCCTCAGCAGAAACTGGAGACAGATAGAAAAGAAGTTAGTTAGGTTACCGTGCAGTTAGTTCAAGTTCCTGCTACGAAAAGCAAAGTTTAGCTTAAAATTAGGGCTGGGCAACGATTAAAATTTTTAATCACGATTAATCACATTGTTTACGCAAAATCACATAATGTATTCAAAAGTAGTGTAAAATGCACTTTTATTAAAATGTTGTGCTGCCATATGAACTAAAATGCCATAACATTTGTTGTTCAAACACTTTTAACATCAGCACTTGTCAGTAACACATATTTAATGTAAATCTCATCTTAAAAAATGTAAAATAAATGTCGGCGTTAATAAATTAATGCATTAACGCGATAATAATGCGTTAACTTGCCCAGCCCTAGTTAAAATACTTTTATATGATTGTTAAGTACATCATATATACTTTTTAAAATGAATTTAATTTAAAATAAAAACATTCAAAAACTGCTCTGCATGTAGGATGTACCCTAATGTTGAATCCACTGAAATTTAAAATTCTTCAAACATCAGATTTCAGATACAAACAGAGGTCTGAATAATCTGTGTGGAGTCTGTCATTGTTTGGGGGGGGGGGGGGGGGGGGGGGGGGGGGGGGGGGGGGGGGGGGGGGGCAGCCACTCAAACTTCTGTGTTTGCCACAAATATGTAAATATTCAGGGAGTACTGGGCTAGGGAACTAAAATACCGATAACCGATAACACACACATATACCTAAGATCATTACATCAATACCATGAACTAAACCAAAAACAGTTTTGACTCTTTAAATGAACAGATGGTTATTTTTTTCAATGAAAAACTATTGGCAAGCCTCTCAAACATTTTTATAAAGCTATCAAACAAACCTATTTGATATCTCACATTAACTTAAATAAGGTTCATTACTGACTGATATAAAAAATAAAAGCTCCTTTAACTGATGGAAATACATGCATCAGAATTGAAAAAAATGAAAAAAAATGTGAGAGGAGAGACTTGCTCCTGCTTTGCTCACGTTAGCTTATGTTAGCTCACATTAGCTTATGTTAGCTCATGTTAGCTTATGTTAGTGCGATTTCAAAACTCCATGGAAGCGATTGTTATGTTTCAGGTGGCTGATCAGGTTTGACGTATTAAAGCTTGTGCTATTTTTCCCTCCTTCGCTTGGAGCATTTGTCACAAATAACCAGCGAACTATCTTCTTCTTAAAATTTAACGAAGTTCCATACAATCGCTGCCATTTTTTTTTTTAATCAGCGCACTGTGCCGCAATGCTGCATTCAAGGTGTAACGTAAATTCCTCCGTTCCCTCGTTTGCTAGTCGTTCTTTCAGTCTTTTCTATTTTTTCTATTTTTCATCTGTAACATGTGGGAAAATACTGTGAATATCAATTAAAGTCAGCAACTACTAAAATTATGACCGAGTTAACGAGTTGTTTTCTGGCATGAGGGGGTATTCTTGATTTTCCTTACTGAGTAATCGTTTTTCCGATTATGCCGACGTCACTTGAACATAACATTCACTGCTGGTTATTCAAGACTCTGCTGGCACTGCTGTGTTGACAAAAATATATATATGTTATTTGTCGTGGCTATTCGTAGTGATATCGGACTTATCGGGATGACGTCATAATTTCCTGTTATCGGCCCGATAGTTATCTGACCCCCCTAATCGTGCACCCCTAATTTTTAGAAGACTGCGCTACACTCATGTTTGTAATGAATCAAATGGGACTCCATTCCATATGGGTTTAAGTGAGCAAGGTTCCTGTATATTTTGTCTTATCTTAAAGAGAGTAGAGAAAAAAAGTGATAAAACCACTAAGACTTTTTCACAATACTGTGCATTTTTATGGCAAGAAAATTGGAAAAAAATACCAAAGGGAGAAAGGGCTCTTTCACGGGTCACTTTATGCAACAACGAGGCCTTTTCACTGCCAGTGAATGAAGAACATGTGTAATTAGCAGATGTTCTGACTCTTTACGGAGATGATTATTCTTCAGAACAGTGGTGAACAACAAACCGCTGTACCGCTATACATCAGCCTTCTCATCTGGTCCACAGTCTGGTCGTTGGCCATTCTGATTCTGTATCCCAGTTTAGAGAAGGTCTTCATAACTGCAGCAGCATCAACATCTGTCCCGTTACGATCACCCATGTCTGCAGAAACACAAAGAAGAGGATGTTACATATAAACATTTACACGGGTCCAAAACACAAGACTGACCGGAATCAGATGCTGAAACAGAATATGAATCGTCTGAACTCTGTTAAGGGTATTTACATTTTCAAAGTCACAATATGGGTGTTTAACAGGCTACCACTTAAAAGAAAAAAAAACAGTTTCTTCTGTAGTCATGCATTTACACAACTGCAATGATTCAATCAAGATCATTTAAGAAAAGCACAGGTTCGGGTTAGGATGGAGCGGGAAGGTCACAGGTGTGAACCTCAGTTCAATTCAATTTAAACAAAGTACAGGAGGATTAGATATTAGAGATAGAGATAGAATATAGTAATATATAGAGATATATATATATATAGATATACATACATACATACACACACATATATACACATACATGACATACATACACACACACACACACAAATATTAGTATATATATATATATATATATATATATATATATATATACATACTATACATACATACATACATACACACACACACACATATATATATATAAACACACACATACACACAACACGGACATATGAGAATCAGATGTTTATCTCGCACGATTAAAATATTCCAATTGTTTGGACAGTAAATTTTCAGGTAAATGGTGCTACTGTCAACAACAAAAAAAAAAATGGTTGTTTATGTAAAAGTGGATCTTTAAACAAAAAGTAAAAAAGAGATGGAGCAGAAATATCACAGTTAGGTGTGTGGGTGTCTTTACTTGTCCTTCTCTGGAAGTTCTTGTTGTTGATTATCAAACAGGTTCCCATGGACGGATAATCCGTTCTGTAGCGGTACGGGTCACAGCCCGCTCTTTTACTGCCCACACCGCTGGGGGTCGGGTCCATTTCCTCATCATCCTTACCGTGACCCGAATGTGCTGCCCTGAAACTGTTCACACAGAACCAGACACAGATTTAGTAATAACATCAGGACGTTGTTTTTGCTTGTTTTACATCACAGATCTGGCAAATACTTATAGTATGCTATAATTTAGTTTCTTTAATATACTATACGTTCATATACACTACTCCAAAAAATTAAAGGAACACTTTGTAATCAGAGTATAGCATCAAATCAATTAAACTTCTGGAATATTGATCTGGTCAGGTAAGTAGCAGAGGGGGTCGTTAATCAGTTTCAGCTGCTTTGGTGTTAATGAAATTAACAACAGGTGCACTAGAGGAGCAACAATTTCCATTTCACACAGGTACGATTAGTTAGTGGGTAAGTAACATATCAGGGGTATCATTGAAAGGCAACTTTCCTGTTGGTGTTACTCAGCGTGAGATGAGAGCGGCTAAAATTTGGGACTAAACTACACTAATTTCAGAATTCTGAAACCAAGATTATCTTTATTCATTAATCTTGTCTGTAAGCAAAAAAACAATTAGTTTACAACCTTTAAACTAATGTTAATCTAAGGTTGTGTAAACCAAACTAGAAAACACAAAATACAAAAATAAATAAAAAAAACAATCATGAAGACTCACAAGACTCGGCACAGCATCAGAGAAAATCATCAGTGTGTTGCAAGAAGAAAGATAAAATGTATAAGTTTAAGTTTAATTGGTCAAAAGTGCACAATAGTCACCTCTGTCCAAACAATCCAAAGGCGTCCGTGGCGTCCGCACCCCTCTGCTCGTCACCGTAATCACAAACATCAGCCATGTTCCTACAGATAAGAATAAAATAAAAACAGTGATGTAAAAATCAGAACATATTTGGAATATACGTGAAAAATATACCTCCAGTTATGTTGGACTCAACACCATAAGAAGTGATAACATAAGAATTATTGGTATTAAAATAAACATGTCCTTGCACATTTTTAATATTTGCATCACAGATATTTTATAAGTAACTATTGGAATGGTGCTAAGCAAACAAACCCAGTCAGAGGAGTTATATGACCTTTGGGTACTTTAAAAGGTCTTAAAACATCTTAACCAAGAAACTGACTCAGTATTTAAATGTCCACAAATAGATTTTGCTATCATGACTAGAGATCAAGGAGGTACAACAAAGATGCTACGGTGAGGGGGAGCCAGGATGACTTAATAAACCCCGATAACCTGAACACAGAGGCAGCTGACCCAAGATGCAAGATCATTGGCTAAACTGGATAAACTGAGTTTACGTGACCTTTGTCAAGGTTAAGAGATAAAGTACCTTCTGAATATGGGCTGCCGAAGGTAAAAACTTGATTACAGTTTTCAAACTGATATATTTTCAATAGATTTAGATTTAACATTTAGATTTAGATTTAATATTTAGATTTAACATTTAGCATTTAGATTTAACATTTAACATTTAGATTTACATTTAACATTTAGATTTAATATTTAGATTTAACATTTAACATTTAGATTTACATTTAACATTTAGATATAGATTTAACATTTAGATTTAGCATTTAAATTTAGATTTAACATTTAGATTCAGCATTTAGATTTAACATTTAGATTTAGATTTAATATTTAGATTTAACATTGAAATTTAGATTTAGATTTAACATTTAGATTTAACATTTAAATTTAGATTTAATATTTAGATTTAGATTTAACATTTAGATTTAACATTTGACATTTAGATTTAACATTTAGATTTAGCATTTAGATTTAACATTTGACATTTAGATTTAACATTTAGTTACATTTATTTAGATTTAACATTTAGATTTAACATTTGACATTTAGATTTAGATTTAAGATTTAGATTTAACATTTAGATTTAGAGTTAATATTTAGATTTAACATTTAATATTTAGATTTAACATCTCATTTTCATTCACATATAACCAAATTTTTAAATAATTTATGTCTCAAATGTGTGTAAAACGAGCTTAATGTGAAGGAAATGAGCTAAATATTGAAAATATATCAGTTTGAAAACTGTAATTAAGTTTTTACATTCAGCACCCCATATCTGAAAGTCTTCTACAGGATGTCCGGTGCTACACATAATACCTCCTGGAACCGTCACCAAAACCAATAAACTGGTGTACAACATAGTAACAATGATACTCTAGATGTTTGGGTACAAGATTAACATCACTAGGAGGATGCAGAAGTACTTTACAGCAGAGAGATCAAGGCTGCACAGAGAGAAGCCAGCTGTCCAAAGAGATGAAAGAAACAATGAAGGAACAAATGCCTAAAAAAATACAACTTCACCGGAGTACACGGCTTTGTTTACTGGACTGAGAAGGTTTACAACAGCAGTAGAAGTTAGGAAAATAAACAGGATGCTCTGCACAGAATCATCCAAACGTGAACTTCAACTGGCGAGGTAACGGCACAAAAATGTCCCATATATATATATATCTATATATATATATACATATATGTATGTATATATGTATGTATGTATGTATGTATGTATGTATGTATGTATGTATGTATATAGATATATATACATACATTATATATATATATATATACAGTCATGGGAAAAATTATTAGACCACCATTTTTTCTTCACTTTCTTGTTCATTTTAATACCTGGTACCACTAACGTCATCATGTGATAAAACAGACAGAAAAAGAAACACTGAATGCATAAAAGCATGTTTTTGGCAGACGCCATAGCTATTGATGTAAAAACTTAAGTGATTTAGGTTATAATCAAGAAAACCATGGAAAATGTAAGATATCAGCTCTTAAATAAAACTCTTATGAGCAATCTTTGTGAATATCGTTATGTTTGTCCAAACAAAATACCTTTAGTTGTACCAGGCATAAAATGAACAGAAACTGAAGAAAACAGGTGGTCTAATATTTTTTATACTGTATATACATATATATGTATGTATATACATATATAGATATGTATGTACATACACACACACACACATATATATATATATATATATATATATATATATATATATATATATATATATATATATATACATACAGTTATGAAGAATATGACGTCAGCCATGTTTTCAAGTAACTCGAGAACCAATCAGGATGTTTTTCCTGAACAGGAAGTTCTGGCTGCTGTGTTGGGAATAAATATAATGGATTTGTACTGTAGTGGAGTTTAATGCCCCCGTTTGCCCTTAAACCCACCTCTTTACCTGGATATACCTGCATAGTTTATTTACACTACACTATTTACACAGTCTGTCATTCCTAAATCTCCAAAAATGAACGTTGTAATATCGACTGTCAGATGAAATTTAACTCGTTTCAGCTTCATAAAGGGAAGTAAACAGAGCGAAATAAAGGGCATTTGGATCAAAAATCGCTTTCAATCAAGTTCAGTTCCCAGTATAAGTTAGTTTAGACCCGGTTTTTTAAACGTATTTGACTTTGGATTAAGTTACTTTCGCTTTGTGAAACGGAAACTTAGTTTCCCTAATCCCAGATTCAAATCCCTTTTCCACACAACTCGCTTCCAAACTGTCCAGTTTCTTCGCAGGTGTTTCCCAGCATGCATTGGATAGCAACAAACCTGTAATAATAGCTAAAAAAAAACTCATGCTAGCCATATCCATTCGTGTTAATAAAGTATTTACATCATAAACCGTAAACTTACCTGTTAATAAATTGTGTCGTCGAAACCGGGATCAGCGGGGCGTTTATTTAAACGACAGGAAATACCGATTTAGTAAAAGCTCAGCCAATCAGCAACGAGTCCTCGTGTGGGTGGAATTAACTTTAAATCACCAAGAAACAGGGAGATATTTGAAGTAAACAAAACAATAGAAACCGTCTGGTTTAGAAATCATTCCGGTACCTCGTTTATCAGCTCCTTTATTGATCTGGTCCAGAAATGTACATTAAACTAGAGAATAGCACGAGCGGTCCATTTGTGACAGTTTAATTACTAAAGTTCACAAAAGTTCACAAAAATTACAAAACAGGTCTCAATGTTCAACTCTGTATAAGAAAATAAAAGAAGAGCAAAGACTACAGAACATGCTCTTATAACATGCATTCATTGACATTATATTTTATTTTTTTTAGAAATGAGCCAGATTTTACAGCGTGGTACTTTTAAAGCATCTTTAGCATTGTTTATAACTTATACACAGACATTATCTCCCAGATTCCACTTGTCTTCGTTTTCTCCAGTCGGACTGCATTTTCTCCAAACTGATGATTAATCACTTAAATAATCTTTTGTGTCCAGAAACAGAGCCGGTAAGTTGGATTCTCCATACTGCATGAAGAAAAGAGAACATTTACAATTCAACTCTGAATTTAATCAGACAGTATTTAGGTTTTCTCTGCTGTGTTCACAGTTAATATTGGGTTGTGTGTCGGTACCGTCTCTTTTTCAGTCGGGTTCTTGTGTCGGTGGTCCAGGTAAAGTCTGTTAAGCTCTGCTACGTCATGGAGGAAGTTCTGGCCTCGTCTCAGATAAATTAATCTGTGTTGAAGTTCAGATTTCTCTTTTTGAAGCAACCACTCCTTCCTTTCTGCCCTGAAGGACCAAAAACACAAACTTAGTCTAAACTACCTTACAGATTTTAGCTGACGATACTATGAATGCTCTAAAGATAAACTATTTGAGTTTATAGGCAATCAAATCTATTAGCAAACTGAAATTAAATATCTTAGATGACCTCATTAGCTCAAACTTGGCTTCCAGGAGTCTCTGTGTTTCTGTTCCCATCAACGAACCCATCTGACCCAGAAGCAGAAACACAAAGCAAATGTTTATTGTTCATAATGACGTCATCAACATGAGTCTACAGCCACGTTTGCGTTTTGGTGAGAAGGAATCAACAACATCAGCAGGTTAAACATATTTGTTAAAGGATGATGATGTTCAGCAGATATTACAGTGTACTGAGTGTATTTTTTAAATGGTTACCTTGGTGTTATTTCTTTTTAAAACCCTGACCGCCTTATAACTAGAGATCTGAAAGAGAGGGAGAAAAACAACAAAAAGAAAACGTATGTAAGTGAATCAGAATAAAAATACACACATTAAATTCTGTACTGTGGTGTGACAGTACCATCACCAGTACCATCACCAGTACCGTCACCAGTACCGTCACCTCAGCAAGAAAGTTACAAACTGAATTTTGGCTTGAGTTTTTCTCTGTGGTATTTGCATATTCTCCCAATACCTTTATAGATCCAAAAACAAGTATATTAGACAGATGTGCGTCTAAATTGACTGTAGGTCCGAGTTTGAGTGGATGGCTGTATGTTTCTGCTCTAGCCTATATGAAGCAGGCTTCATACGAACCATATGAAAGCAGGTATCAGTATGCTAATCATCCAGCTAATTTCTTTTTTTTACCCATTTCATGTGAAGGAGGTTTTTTTTTTTTTTAATTAAATTAAATTAAAAAAAAAAAAAAAGGGGATGATTAGAATACTGATATAAATCAACATCAGCTGTTGGTAGGGATAAGTGTTTTAATACCCACCACATGCTGCAGTACCTTTGAACAGCTAGTAGCTACAAATGATAAGACAAACACCCTTACAGCTTTGTGTTAGTGGATCAAGACACTGTGGAACGCAGCTTTAATTCTTAATTAATTTAATTCTGGTTTTTTTGCTTTGACATATGCTAACAACATGCTGATTTCATTTGGGTAAAACACTTTAATATGCAGAATATTCCGCATTAATGGCAAGAAATTGATTCTAAATATTTAGTTTTGATGTAAATGTACAGCTTTGAAATCTAGTATGATAAAATACTGAGGCCGTTTCTAAATACAAAAGGAACAAGTAACGTACAGCATGTGGCATTATCTTATAGTCCAGCAGCAGGTTCCTCAAAGGGAGGCCACTGTGCTTTAGCCTGATCAAGGTCCATAAATACAAGTGTGTTAACAAAAAAAGCAACAAACAAAACAAAACGAAAAAGCTGTATGTTTAAAAAAGTTAAGTTAAGGCAGTTAAGTTAAGTGGAAGATAGTGGATGGATGGATTTACATTTGAACAAAAAGTGGCATGTCCACAATTATTCATACCCCTTGAAAACTATCACAGTGTGTGGAAAAATCCAAAGTTCTATGTAATTCTGAATAGTCCAAACTGTTCTAAAGCATCCTAATTACCCTGATTCATTGGGAATATCTGTTTTAATTACCTGAACAGGTGAAAAACAGCAGCTGGCTAAGACAAAGAACCTCACTGAAAACCCTTTAGCAGCACAAGTCAGGAAAGGGCTATAAGGCCATACATAAATGTTTTTAAGTGCCAGTGGCTACAGTGCAAAGTATTATTAGAAAATACAAGATGCCCCACACTGGAAAATCTCAGAGGATGTGGCTGGAAGCCAGATGTGACACCTGTGCTGGCCGGGAGGATAGTGGGAGGTGAAAAAGAAACCATGGATCACCACCACGGCCGTCCTGGTGAATCTGGGCTTCGCTGGCAGCAAAGTCTCAAGGGAGACTAGGCTCTCGATTGTGCTAGCATCATTTTTGGCATAATCTGAGGAATTGAGCATAATTTTTGCCCTTTTTCCAAAAGTAGCACTGCTAGCATAATCGGTATATTTTCTTGTCTTAATAGCACAATTTTAGAATAATTCAAGAAAACGAAGATCTCAGCTACTAAAAACGATAGATTACTATTGGGTGCGTTTACATGGGAAGTTTAATTCCTCTTTAATTCAGAATTAAAGTTAAAGCCGAATAAAAGTTACCATGTAAACACTTAATTCCATATGAAAATGTCAATTCCCGTTTAAACTTAATTCCGAAGTAAGTGGCTGGTTTATTCCCATTTTAATTCCGAATTAAATAATTCCGCGGTCATGTTTACACTCATTCCTTTAAATTAATTCCCGTCTTTCTGCGCATGCTAGTTCTCTTGCCCGTCTGTCGCGATGACGCTTATATTCCGCGCTGGGCTTGTTTTCAAAATGGCAGCACGCAGTAAACGGTGTTCAAGAGCAGAGACGATTTATTTAATAAATAGCTTGGAGGAACTGGAAATAATTAAAAGAACAGATGGCAGGAAACATAAAATTTGTGAGCTTTTTAAAGCGGCCAGGTTAAATGAAGGAGGTTTCACAGATAGAGACGCCACCCAGGTCAAAAATAAGTGGAATGTTGTTGCTAACCGAGTTAGCTAAGTTTGTTTTCTTCCGGTAGATGTAAAGACGTCCGCCCCCCCATCCAATCAAAACCCTTCCCAACCCCCAGACCTAAAGCGGAGTTGGATAAAGCCGAACAAACGCGTTTTCCATGTAAACCTTAATTCGGAATTACTATTTCCATGTAAACTCGAAGGAAAATAGTTTAATTCGGAATTATTTAATTCCTAATTTTAATTCCGAATTAAAAAACATCATGTAACCGCAGCCATTAACAGTTGGTTCCACTCCTATTCTGCGATTGCTTTTATTATATCAAGCCGGATTATTACGACATTATTCAATGTTAAATTTGTTATCCAGGGCTTTGTCAGAAACTGCATGGTTTAGTTTTCACTGTATTTGTTTTTATTTGTTTTTGAAACCCAGCGCGCGATGCTAGCGCGCACAGTTCGTTGTTTACTCTAAATTTGCATACTTTACCATGGTAACTGGAGGCCATTTGAGTGCCAAACCTTGCGCAAACTGTGTCACGCTCTGCCACACGCGACGGTTAGCAAGCTATCCGCGGATAGTTATCCACCACACTATCCAGGCTTTGTGCAACCTATTTTTGTTAGCTGGATAACTATCCGCTGGATAGCAGATTTATCCGCCGTATAGGCCTAACCACCGGATAAAGTTACCCAGGTTTTGAACAACCGGGCCCAGAACGTCAGGCCAGGGTTAATAAAATACATTTTCAAACTTGTCTTGGGAGTTGTGAAGTTTGTGCACAGAATAATTTTTTAAAAAGTAGCATAATTCTGAACAGCGAGCATAATTTGGGCAAAAAACGAGCACTGCCACTAGCATAATATGCTACTTTTACTAGCACAATCGGCAAATGCCTAAGGGAGACAATCCAGACACCAAGGAGGGCGTCATTTCTCCGGATAAGGCGCACAAAAGTCCATTTAACCTTTGCAAATGCTCATCTGGACAAAGATGAAGACTTCTAGTCTTCTGCTTTTTACGGTCATAAGTAGTGCTGGGCGATATGACGATACATATCGTGGGGACGATATAAAAGTGTGTATCGTGCCATTTCTCTTCTATCGTTTCTAACCTAATTTTATCAATTATTACAGCAAATATGTAATTAAATAACCTGCAACGATAAATTTGATAGAAACATATCTACTTCTACAAAGTAGCCTTTTATGTTTGCACTTTTATTCATGGTTAATGCCTTAAACAGAGTTCTCTTCAACCCTGATGTTTACTTTAGACACTTTATATTGGTTTGCAAACTTTGCACTACAAGGTTACAGATTTCAGAAAGTTGAAAAATAATTTGTGTTTATTTTTTATAGCTGAACTTCAGTGCAAAAAATGTGTTTTTCCTCTCAGAAACTGTTGTGCACTTTAAAAAAAAAATGTGAAAGCTACTGTACCTCTGTACCTACCTGTTTTTTTGCTTCACTAAAATGTATGTTTGTGACAGTTCAGCTAAATGTCCTTTCAAAATAAAGTTGAAAAGTAAGCAATTAAATTTTTGTCAAACTTTTCAGAGAATAATTGAAAACATACTTTATTACGGTATATCGTGATATATATATATCGTGATATAAAATAGTTCATATCGTGATATATGATTTTTTTCCATATTGCCCAGCACTAGTCATATGAAACAAAAATGGAATTGTTTGGCCACAACAATGTATCCTTCATTTGACGTAAAACCCAAAGAGCACCGTCCCCGCTATCCTACATGTTGGTGGGAACCTAAAGGAACATAATCACAATAAACGGCAACCTGAAAAAGGAGTAAAACATCGAGATTCTCCACGACAACATCCGGCAGTCTGCAGGGAAACTTTGCCTCAGTGTTTAAGGAGACATCTGTGTCATTTCAAATCAAGAAAAAACTTGGTTGAATAAAAGTAACATTAAGTCAAAATTGACCAGGGTTATAAATAACTTTGGGTTTGATTTTATATCTATATGCACACACACATGACGGCTGAGTTTTGTTGCAAACCGAACCTTTTCCAAGAGCAGGTCTTCGACGTTGTTGGAGAAATATTCAATGGACCGTTTGACTGTCGTAGAATCCAAAGACATTCTGGGGGAAAAAAAAAAACATAAAAATCCCATGATTATGACCTGAGACTTGAGAATGAAAGCAACTACAAAAGTTGATCACGAAGTGAAAGGGGAATACTACAGGGTACATAAATTAAGATAGATGAACTGTAGTAATTCAGGTGTCAGTATTTACCTGTACTGGTCACAGAAATCCAGGAAGCCATTCAACACCACCTCCAGGTCTGTACCTTCCTTACAACGATGTCTCTTCTGCCTTTGTTGATCAGCGGTAACTTTTTTAGTCTCTCCAGATCCTTCAGGTGGAATAATTCAATTCAGATGCTTCAACTTTTATGAATAAAGGTATAAAAATATTTTAGTGCCTTTGCTTACCTCTTATCTTTCTCTTCCCCAATAAAGACTTTCCAGATTTCAGGTGATCAGAGGAAGACTTTCGAGTCTTAGAACTTGGCTTCTGAATAAAATAAAAACGATGACATATGAGAGGTCACGTTCTAGTGGATCTTCGTTACAGTAGAGGAAGCAGTAACTCCGAATATACCGAACTAGCGTCTTCATCCTCCTCCTCATCAGACAACAGAAGACTTCTACTCTTCCACTGGGCCGGGCCAGAGTCCGATTCCTCCTAGAACACATTTTTTTATCAGTTTATGTAAAAAAAAAAAACAGCTTATGGCAATGTTAAATGAGTTAAATTAGTCTGTGTGTGATTAAAATAGTGGCGCTAATGGCCGGTGATGAGTTAACTCTAATGAGTTAAAGGGATATTCCCGCTAATTTGCTACTGTCAGAGTGTCACGATGTCGCCGTGCCACGGTTTATTTATCTTTACGGTGATTATATTTCTGGATTGTGGGTTATAAGTTAAGTTTTCCAGAACCACGCGCTCACACACATGTACAGAGGTACATGTTTACCTGTTGAGCATCATTAAAGCTCCATAAATGGACAGACTGAGTCTCGGGGGAACATTATAGACTGTGTTTTAACAGATGTACACCCTGAAGAAAAACAGTTACAGTTTAATACTAAACCTCCATCACAGCTTCATATCATCAAACAGACAAATATTAGACAAAAGATAATACAATTAAACACAAAATGCAGTTTTTAAGTGGTGATTTTATTTATTAAGGTGAATAAAATTATCCAAACCTACAGAGCCCTATGTCAAAAAGTAATTGCCCTCAATAAATAATGAAGAAATTTTTCAATTTCATCGGCCGGACCTGTCAAATGAAGAGATAACTTAAATTTAACCTGTCTGACAAAGGCAGTTTTTTTTTTTCTATAATAAATAAAATCACCACCTAAAAACTGCATTTTGTGTTTCCTTGGGTTATCTTTGTTTAATATATTAAAGTCTGTCCCATGATCTGAAACATTTTTTGTGACCAAAAAAAAAAAAAAAAAAGGAAATCAGTTAAGGTGAATAAAATAATAAAACACTTTTTCACGGCACTGTATATGACGTGACATAGGTGCTAAAAGACAGCTCTGCACAGAGAGAAGAGCTGTCACAAAAAAAAAAAAAAGATCAGAGAGATCCCCGGAGTGATGGAAACTAGAAAAAAAAAGCAAAGCCCCAGTGTGAGCCTGCAGCCCTACATGCCATGTTCCCCTAATACTCAGTTAGCTTTTATTCTTTCCAAGATGTTTCTCAAAGCCTTCTTTATAAACTAGTCCATAAACTAAACTTTGAATATGGCCTTAGAAGAATAGTGTTGTATATTCAGGGGTTGGACAATGAAACTAAAACACCTGTCATTTCAGTCTGGGAGGTTTCGTGGCTAAACTGGACCAGTCTGGTGGCCAGTCTTCATTAATTCCACTCAGCACCAGTAAGAGCACCAGTAAGAGTGTGAGGGTCCAGTTATCAGGGTCAGAGCACAGTTTTGCTTAAAATATTGAAATGCACAGAACATCATGGGTGAGATATCAGAGGACAAATTGTTGGTGCATCTGTGATAAAGATAGCAAGTCTTTGTGACGTATGAAGAGCCACCGTATCCAGGGTAACGTCAGCAAACCACCAAGAAGGACGAACCACATCCAACAGGATTAACTGCTGTCTGAAAGGGATGTTCAGGTGCTAATAAACATAAAACTACAGCTGCCCAAATCACAGCAGAATAAATGTGCACCTCAACTCTCCTGTTTCCACCAGAACTGTCCGTCAGGAGCTCCACAGGGTCAGTACAGTGATCCCTCGCCAATTCACGCTTTAAGATCCGCAGTTCTAGTTATTTATATATAGTCAGATTAGCAGTTTCTTTTTCCTCATTCAGTTACCATTCTCACTTAAGTTACATCATAGCAGTTCAGTTCAAATTCCATGACTGTATATAGTATCATTTAAAAAAACATTTTTTTTAAATTGCAGAAACAAAAAGGATGTAGTTATTCGCAAATTTTTCAGAAAGATATATATCATAAAATAAATAAATAAATAAATAAATCACGGAAACATCACAGGATGTTGTGTGCGTTCTCTCACAGCAAAGAAATGTTGTGAGCCAGCCTGGCCCCTTTAAGAAGGTGGCCTTATGGGTAATGGTGTGGCCTTATGGGTAATGTAGTGTGTGTGTCGTGGGACGGCAGAATGAAAACGGGGTTAGATGAAAAGTGTAGTGAGCATCAACAGCAGCCCAGCGTGTATAGATTTACATTCTCTGTTAACCGACAGGAGCCCAACAATACAACCTGTGTGATGTTACAAGTTCCTGCAGAGAAAACCGGACTGTTTCTTTTGTTGTTGTTAGCTTGTTAGCCGCTAATTACGAGCCAAAAATAAGAGAATACCAGCAGTTTCTTTACTACGGTTCAAACATTGTATCCTGAATCCGTGTATCAGGATGACAATAGACCAATACACCCAGCAAGACTAGCGGTGTGAAAAAAAAAATCGATTTCGCAATATATCGTGATTTTCGGCCGCCCAATATAATATCGATTTTTCAGCTCCAAATATCGATTTTTTTTGTATTGCAGTCAGTATGTTGTAATGGTTACTTAAATTTGCAAAAACACTAATAATAAACAATAAATAGGTTGTTCTGAAGCAACTACTTTTGACTCATTTTTTCCTCTGAATGATCAATATCATCTGATGAACATATACAGCAACTTGATTTTTCATCTCTACTTTTAATTTTGATATTGACTGGGTAGAATATCACAATATATCATGATACCGTGATAACATCATATCGTGACCCAAGTATCATGATACATATCATATTGCGAGGTCCTTGCCAATACTCACCCTAAGCAAGACTGGTGAAAGATTGGTTTGATGAACGTTGAATATCTCCCTTGGCCTGCAGTCACCAGATCTGAATATTATTGAGCAACTTTAGGGTGTTTTGGAGGAATCAGGAAACGTTTTCCTCCACCAGCATCATGTAGTGACCTGACCACTGTCCTGCAGGAACAATAGCTTCAAATCCCTCTGACCACTGTGCAGGACTTGTATATGTCATTCCCAAGACAAACTGACGCTGTATTAGCCACAAAAGGAGGCCCTACACCAGATTAATAAAAGATTGTGCTCTAAAACCAGGTGTCTCAGTTTCACTGTCCAACCCCTGTAGATATGACACTCGGTGCTGAAGACATAAACATTTGCATCCTTACTTGTAAGACACCATCAATGATTTTTCTACTGCCAGATTCAGTCTCTCTCTCCTGGTTCTTTAGAGGCCGACTTTTCACTGGGCTTCTAGAGAAACAAAGACAGGCTGATGGATGGACTGACAGATCAATAATTTCACAAAACAGATGACACAAAGGACAGATGATAAGCACAGGTCCATGTTTGGACCAATCACACTCAGCCCAACTGTGAGTCAAATACTACATACATTTACACCTTAGATTTTTTTTACAACCACACACATCGAGTTGCACCATATATAGAAAGATTTTGTACATGCACGTAGGTTTTTAAAAATAGGCCAACATCAATAATGTAACCATTTTGTCCTAGCCACATGAACGACTTGGCTACATCGGAGTCAGGGAACATGGCGCCAAATAGCTCCCTATTCCCTGATTCGATATGGTGCTTTGTAGCCGTGTTAAGGAACCACAGAGTCTCCGCCAGAAGCGTGGCGTTGCCTCCCATAAAAATCCTTAAGTCTTGAGTCGGGTCCACGGGTCTGGTCTGCTCGTGCAGCTGCGGTGGTGTGGTTGTTGGTATAGCACTAGCGCTAGTGCTAGTGCTAGCTGTCGTGGTGATTGACTGTTGCTGGCCACGACCGCGCATTCCCCTCAGGTGTTTCTCCGACTTCATGTGCGACCTGAGCGCATATAGCCCCATCCAATTAATATTAATGATTTTGAGGCATGCTTTTACAGGAGTCCTGCTGGCGTTCCGCCGACAGGCCTTATCATAGCTTGAAAGATTGGATCCCGGAGCAGGATTGGGAAAACTTACATTTTCCCCATTTCTAAACTTTTTGCCACTCGCTAGAATCGAAGAAGAATGCTGGTTCGCTAGCACTGCTTTCCGTCTCCACTTGGACTTAGCTAGGCAGGACGATTTCAGATTTCTATCACCAATGAATACAACGCATTGAATAACGTCAATATCAAGTTCATACACACATTCTTTTTGAATAGCGGCGCAGTAGAAAGGATTTTTATTATTTTTTTGGTTTTCATTTGATGAAATAGGCAGTCATTGCCCAAAAGAAAAAAAATAATACCTATTCTTTAAATAATACCTTTTGACCAAATCTATATTTTAAGGCCATAAATTTTGCGTTTTTGATTTATCACTTTTTAATACTTTTTAAACCCCGCGGACACCTGACACTGCCCGAAACTTGATGTGTGGGTATGTGGTATGTATGTGTGTGTGTATATATATATATATATATATATATATATATATATATATATACATACATACATATATATATACAGATATATATATAGATATATAGAGATATACAGATATAGATATATACATACACACAGATATATACACACATACACACACACACACACACAACACACATATATATACACACACCCTCCTCTGTACATATATATGTATAGAGGAAGGTACAATACCTTCATATGTCATTTCATATATAGATATATGCATTGGTAGAAGGATGATGAAGTTGGATCTGCCAGGCCAAAGAGGAGATTTATGGGTGTAGTGAAAGAGGACATGATGAAGGTAATTGTTGTGAAAGAGGAGGATGCAGATGTTAGGATTAGATCAAGGCAGATGTGTGGCGACCCCTGAAGGGAACAGCCGAAAGGAAAAAAGAGGTGTGGAAAAAAAATTAATTCCACAGATTTTACCTGGTTTTGAGCCTCCCTCTAGTACTTGTGCTGCTACTCTTCCTCTTCTCGCCGAGCTGTGTCCTCTTCCTTTTAACAGCAACTCCACAATCAATAACTGGACTCTTTGGTGGATCAGGCTTGTCCCCTCTTCCTGGTATCGCTCTACGCCTCCGTCTCTCTTCTAAGACATTGAAATCCTCCTCTATGGTGGTACTGTGAAGAGGGTTACCTGAGGCTGTACGGTAACACATGGAAGCGCAGTTTGATGTGATGCGATGTGCACCCTAAACATACTTTTCACACTTTTCAACAGATAAACTTTGTTTCTAATTTTTTTTAGATGTGTTTGCCTTGGTGTCACATGACAAATGTGCAGAAATCATAGAAAAAAAACATATTTTTTAGAAAAAGAAAAATCATTTTTTTCTAAGTTGATGGTGGATTTTGTGGCCGTCGCCACTGGTGACAAGGCAGAAAAAAAAAACGGTCAAAATGGTCAAATTTTGGTCGCATTTGGTGACCAGTTAGTCGCGACTTTATGCCCTGTGTGTGTGTTTATTAAGTCCATTAAAAACAAGAGGTGGAGCACGGAGAAATTCACTTTTACATTTTTTTTTAAATCCCAGATTCGAGTGTTGAGCATATTTACATTGAAAACCTTATCAGTGATGTATTATGGGAAAAAAATGAAACAAAACTATAACATTCACTCATTAATTAAGGTGAAACCTGATTATCATATTGATTTGAAGTCAAATTGTTCATCTCTAATATAAAGCTGAGTAAAGGCTGACACCAATAATAAGAAAGTGCTGTGTGTGGCTTTAGGCAGAGGATTGAAAATATGAAATTCTTCATTGTAAAGCAGCACTAAAGAAATTGTTACCATTTTCAACACAGAAGGTCTTTCTATAAACATAACAATTAAGTTGACACTGCCCAAAACTTACTTTTGTTTGCCCTCTCAGTCACTCTTTCATTTTCTCATCTGTTATTATTTTTACTTGCCTCAACCATTCTGTCCAGTGTTGCTCTGTTTTTATGTCACATCCTGCCA
This sequence comes from Hirundichthys speculiger, assembly GCA_018398805.1. NCBI lineage: Eukaryota > Metazoa > Chordata > Actinopteri > Beloniformes > Exocoetidae > Hirundichthys > Hirundichthys speculiger. The sequence continues at coordinate 58,675 of JAGFBZ010000497.1, read as the reverse complement.
TAAAGAAATCTGGAGACGTTGCAAAGAAAAACCTGAATGGAAGTCCGAAGCTACTTTGGCTGGTTTTGTTGTAAATAGCAGGAACGACATTGAAGAGGATGAGAGCTAAACAATATCATCAAATATTCTTTAAAATAAAATTCATATATTCAGATATTTTAAAAATAAAATAGAAATTGTGTGCTGCTTTAAGTTAAGTTTACATATTTTAAAATGTTGACAAGTTTTAAGCACTCTAGTCATCAAGATAACAGTGACATATGGATAATGAAATATTTTTAAAAGACTCACCATGATTAAGTTGTAGTCCCTCCATGAAGCTGGCTTTGTGTATAGCAGATAAGTCGGGAGAATCCATCTGGTCAAGACATTACATTTTCTTTATTTGGAAAATAAGCAGATTATAACCACTGTATAATTTCAAGCCAATTGACCATGGTTTACAACAAGGTGGTGTAAAGACATTCATGAAACGTGAGCGTTAGAATCCATGTGTAAACTGTGAGCAGAGCAAAATTTACTTGTTTTTGCATTCATGAAAATGTAAGTAGTTTCAAATTTTTCATAGCTACTTCTGCCTGTCATACAGTTAAAATCTGGAATCAACTGAAAAGAGCCTTTAATCTTTGTGAGATGTGGTTTGCTGCCTGATGATTAAAAATAAATAAATAAATAATCACTTTATACCCTCAGTTATGGACGAAGCATTTGACATTTGGCTGAATTTCGGGGTATGGTCCTTGAATGATCTATATATCTATATATCTTGATTATAGTGACCAATCTATCACGGTTTACGATATTATCGCGATATTCTTAATTGCTGTACAAATGTCTAAAAAAAACATACATTTTAATAATTTCACAAAATCTTGTGATTTCCTTGTCATATTGAAACATCAGAAGCCAAAATCTTATTAAAATGAAACTTTCACATTAAACGGAGAAACAACTGGCAACAGAAAGAGGTTTTATTTTAAATGAACAAAATAAATAACAGCAACAAAGCTAATTTGTCTGGTGCAAATTTAAATAAACACTTTAACAACCATAATAGGTCAAACTATGCAAACAATTATCAGGAACAAAAATTATAGTGCCCACTGAGTGGTTTTGTATTCAGAGGATTAAGAAAAAAAAAAAAAAAAAAGCACATAAATTAATACTTTTAAAGAGATGATGGATAAAGTCACTTGACTCACCTGTGGTGGCTCAGGTAGAACTCTGGCTCTTCTGTACCTTTTGGCGCTGTGGGTAAAAGAAGCCAACATTTATTACGAAGCCGTCTCACATGACAAGGAATTTGCCTCGGTCTAAGATGCATGGACATCAAATATATGTTAAGAAATGTGTGTAATAACAAATCTTAACCATTTACAAGTATCAACAAGATGGTAGAAAATATTTGTGTTTGGGTCAAAAATCTGTCCCATGATGTCATCACACTCTCCTCCACTTATTCACACACAGGCTTTTACATTGTGTTCAAAATATACACTCACTCCTGCATAGTGCACTATTTAGTGCCCACGTCAATACATTTTTATTTCAAAATGTAAAACTTTTTTTTTTTTTTATCCACACAACTCTGTAGAATTGGACCTCAAAAACAAAACCATTCTCATTTCAGTTTTCAGCCCAAATTTGTCTGGGACTCAGAGCTGCATATTAATTTCTTATTCCTATAATATTTGGGTTACAAACGTTAGCAGCGAGCAGTGTCCATAAATTCCCCATCAAGTTTCTTTTAACTATTTGTTGTTGTTGTTGGTTTTTTTCCCATCCACCCCCATATGTTGATACTAGCTGGCTGCTTTATTTGTGATCATAAACTGTACTGCACTATACCAATGTTTAAGTACGTTTACCAGTAGAAGGTAAAATAAAACAAATTGCATCCTCTCTGTGGTAACACAAAACAAAAAACTAACAATGTCTTTAATATGTACAGTATTGTCTTCCACGTAACTGGGATGTTTATAAAACTGCTAATCAAACAATAAAGACAATCAACCAATAACGCACGTTAGCGACGTTTTCACACACAGTTTTCAGCGGGACGCCCGTGCTGATCGGTGCAACGAAGTTAATGTTTTTACATCCTTCTTACCTCATTTTTAAAAAGTTAATAAAGGCGTATTTCTTTCTACACCCGTTGCAACCAGAAAGCTCCCCGCAAAATAGTTCAAAATTCTTCCTCTTCGTGAAGTTTATTCGGGGTTGGCACTGACGTCATGGCGCATTACCGCCACCTACTGGTGGGGAAGGTGAACCGCCACTGACGCACAGTGGTGATGGATTGATCACATTTTTTTTTATCGTGCCCTGTCGCTCAAATCTTTTGGTGTGAAATTAGAAATTGGTTATCTTTAAAAATTAATGACATCCCAACAATAGAAAATCTCCATAATTAATTTTATATGGACATCATGGACAAATTAGTGTCTTTTTTGGTGTAAATTTCATTCTGTTACTTGCTAAATATCACATCCACTGTTGCAAGTGGAAGAAAATGAAACCCTCTTTTCAATGTTTTTTAAATGATTTCAAACTTTTTTCAGTCTCTCTGAAGAAAACAAAGTCAAGTAATTCTGCTAAAAAAATATCAGCTGATATATCAAAATATCTTTTATTTTATTTATTTTGTTTTATTTTGAAATGTTGATGCTCTTTGCCTTCTACTACCTTACTTTTATTTTTAAATTTTATGTATATTTGTTTTTCTTTTATTTTTACTTTGTAAGTCTCTGTCATCATTACCCAATAAATATTTGTTGTTTTTGTTTCTGATTGCTATAATGCCTTATACTGTATCTCCTCTACGTGTGTTTTTTGTACTAAAATTGTTTGTGTTCAATAAAAAAAAAATAAAATAACGCACACTAGTGGCCACGGTTACATGATGTTTTTTAATTCAGAATTAATAATTCCGAATTAAATTATTCAGAATTAAACTATTTTCCTTCAAGTTTACATGGAAATAGTAATTCTGAATTGAGGTTTACATGGAAAACACGTTTGTTCGGCTTTATCCAATTCTGCTTAATGTCTGGGGGTTGGGAAGGGTTCTGATGGATGGGGGGGCAGAACAAACTTAGCAACAACTCGGTTAGCAACAACATTCCACTTATTTTTGACCTGGGTGGCGTCATCTGTTCTTTTAATTATTTCCAGTTCCTCCAAGCTATTTATTAAATAAATTGTCTCTTATTTAATTTGGAATTAAAATCAGAATAAACCAGCCACTTACTTCAGAATTAAGTTTAATTCGGAATGGACATTTTCATATGGAATTAGGTGTTTACATGGTAACTTTTATTGGGATTTAATTTTAATTCTGAATTAAAGAGGAATTAAACTTCCCATGTAAACGCACGGATGTGCGTCGACAGCCTCTAGAACAGGCGTGTCCAAAGTCTTGTCTTGTCTCCCCTGATACATCACACCTGATTCAGATGAATGGATCATCATCTGCTTGTCATTCAGGTGCACAAGTCAGGTAACGACTCGTTCATTTGAATCAGGTGGGAGACAACCAAGAGTTGCGGCCCTCGAGGATTGGAGCTGGGTATCCCTCCTCTAGAAGGAAGCACTGATAGATGTAGAAATCCCAAAACACAACAACATCAACAAGAAAACAAACACACACACACATAAAAAAAAGTTGAGGAAAAAATTAGAAAAGATGTGGAACTTGGAACTGTGATCTCCAAGCTGGGAGAAAGGTTCAAACAGATCTGGGGAGAAACAAAAATGTCAGTCTGGCCCGTCTTTTCTCCGGTTGTTCTTCTGATGTTCTTGTTTTATAACCGTACGGATCCTCATCAGTCACTGAGAAAGAAAAATACCTTTAAGCCAAACAGTGGCAAGGAAAAACTCCACTTTAAGAGGAAGAAACCTGGAGAAGGGCCTCCAGGTTCTAGGTTCCAAGTCTGTGCCAAAGGCCACAGACTTTGGCATTTGACAAAGATAATCCAAGTAATTTTTTTTTTTTTTTTTTAAGTTTTTAAATGGTGATTAAGGGGGAAAATAAAACTATCCAAACCTACACGGCCCTTTGTGAAAGAGCAAAGTCTCAGACCATCACACCACCACATCTGACTGTTGGTATGATGTTCTTTTTCTGAAGTTTTATTTCATGCCAGATGTAACAGGACAAGCAACTTCCCAAAAATACGTTTGTTTTGTCAGTCTACAGAATATTTCCCCAAAACTCTTGGCTTCCATGAAGATGTTTTTTTGGCTAAAGTGAGATGGGCCTGCAGTGGTTTTCGCCTTTAACTCTTCCCTGCAGGACATTTTTGCCAAGTCTCTTATGGTTGCGTCATGAATACTGACCTTATCTGAGTCAAGGGAGGTTTGCAGTTTCCAACAGATGTTGTTGTGGGTTAGTTAGTGACCACCTGGATGAGTCCACCTGTGCTCTTTGGGGTAATAGTTGCAGGTCTGCCACTCCTGGGAACATCCACCGCTGATCCACGTTTTCTCCATTTGTGGACACTAAGTTGGAGTCCCAAAGCTTTAGAAATGTCTTTGTAACCTTTTCCAGACTGACAGATGTTAATTACTTTATTCTTCATCTGTTCCTGAATGTCTTTGGATCGTGGAATGATGTCTTGCTTTTTGGGATCTTTTTTCAGACAGGTTATATTTAATTAATCTCTTGATTATCTGCCAGTAATCAAGCCTGGGTGTGGCCAGTGAAACTGAACTTTAACAAGGGGGGTAATTACTTTTCACATGGGACTATGTAGGTTTGGATAGTCCCCCCCACCCCCCTCCCCTTAATGTATAAAATCACCACTTAAAACTGCATTTTGTGTTTACTTGGGTTACCTTGTTTAATATTTAAGTCTCTTTTATTATTTTAAACGTTTAAGTGTGTCAAACACGCAAATAAAAATGTGAGCAGGAAAGGGGCAAATACTTTTTCACGTCACTGTTTTAGAACTGTGTGAAAATAAAAAAAAAAAAAAACTTCATTAATCCCAGATGGGAAATTCAACACTGTAGTAAGGGCTTTTTTTTTAAAAACAATAAATAAATGACAGCAATAATGTTGTTGTCCGTTGCTGATACACCCAACAACTGCAGAGTAATCAGAGTATTTCTGCAGATGACAGTAAAAGTGACATATATATATATTACACTCAATATCTGCTGTGGAATCATATAATTCAGCAATTTCCAAATAACGCTGTTAGGATATAACAGCAGAAAAAGAAATAGATTTTACACATGAGAAGAATTAAGCTGCTGATCCCAGGGAACCCTTTTTCACATCTATGTCTTACATTGTGGCAAATAACAAAACAAATGATTCGTCTTTGGACTTTCAGCCTGCTGTTACGTATGTAAGTCTGTTTTTTAAAAAGCACATCGCAGCAGGAGGAAGTGGTTTACGGTGAAATGGTGTCAGCTGGGGCAGAAGGAACAGTGGATTCCTCCCGTCAGGTCAGTAATGGCTCCCTCGCTCACGAGGCTCTGAAGGAACCGAGTCTCGCTGTCAACGTTGTGCATCTTCTCGCGCTGCATGACGCTCAGAGGTAGGTGATCGTAGTAGTGCAGAGGAACCCCCCGATGGGACAGGTTGTAGCCGAATCCGGCCAAGCTGACCTCATCGCACAGCAGACTGGCCAAGTTCAGCGCCGAGGCTCCCAGGGTTGGAACGTTCTGGAACAAAATGGCAACGCTTATAGTATAGCAGAAAATTTACATTCACAATGCAGTATATGTGCTGCGTTAAATACTCCAATGACGATGTATATATTAGGGATGTCCCGATCGGGATCGCGATCGCGATCCCGATCGGCGATTGGGATCGCGATCGCGATCGGCGATCGGCGATCGGCCTTCGATCTTAAAAATTTAAGGTGGATCGGATCGGCCGATCAACATTATTATAACACGCCGATCTTTTTTTCACTATTTTTTTCCTCAAAAAGTGATCCTGATTAACACAAATTAATAAAGTAATCATATTACACAAACAAAAAATATTTTTTAAACTATATACATTTAATAATTTGCACTGAAATGAGGTTTCCCAGCAGCTCTGTCTTGTATCCACCTTAAAAGTTTCAAGACCGGCGGCGTCAGGCTAAACTTTAGCAAAAATATCAGCAGTGTGGCAGCGCTATAAAATTACAAAGACCGACGCTTCGACTGCGACTTGAAACGTGTGGAAGGCTGAGATATCATGATGGGTAAGTAAGAAGAGAGTTTACAACACCACCAATTTAATCAGACACTTAAAAAAGCACCAGCACCGATCACCGCAGCCTTCTGTCAGGCGTCGGCACCGACGGCAGCAAACGCTCTGTGAAACTTTTAAAAGAAAGGACAAACTCCTGAAAGACTCGGAGAAATACAGAAAAATCACCGAGCTAATGGCGGAATGTATTACTGAGGACGACCAGCACATTTACAAGGCATTTAACCGGCTCATTAATTACCTCGAGCCTCGTTCCCGTCATTACATGAACGACAAAGGACACAAAGGTGCGCGAACATGTGCAGCGGGTCTTGAAAGAAGTTAAGTTAATATTTTATGTTATTTTTATTCTGATGTGATTTCATTGATTGCAAAGACTTCTGCTAGTGTTTTTATTGCCTTAAACTGCTAGCCAAGTTCACCTGCTGCTATTTAAATGGAAGTGCTTTGTTCTTTAGTACTGAGACTGTTGAACAGTCACTGTTAAGAAAGAAGAGTGTTTAAATAAGTTACTGTTTATTTATGAGATGATAAAAGCTATTAATCTCAGCTTGGATGCAGGCCTATTTATTAATGTACACAGGAAATAAAATGCACAGGAAATTAAACTCTGTTTGCCCACTCAAAAAAAGTGAAATCGGATCGGAAAAAATCGGAAATCGGCCGATCATCAAAATTAAAAGATCGGAATCGGATCGGGACCCAAAAAATGTGATCGGGACATCCCTAGTATACGTATTATTAACGTTTATCATTTATAAGGGTCGACTAACTGCTTGACAAAGCCAGTGTTAAAACAATTAAATAACTAACACAAGGAGGGAGATGCTTCTACACATCTGCAGACAGTTGAAACCATAAATTTACATACACTGTAGAAAAGACAACTTTTTCCCCTCACTTTTTCTGTTTTAGTTCAGTTAGGATTACCAAAATTATTTCCAATTGCTAAAATGTCAGAATAATGAGAGATTTTTTTTGTGAATTTGTTGTTTGTTTTTTTCTACCACATAACTGTAGATGAGAAACCACAAATATAATAATAAGAGGGATGTAGTTGATGTTTGCCAGTGAGTGTCAGTCAGGACACATTATTGGAGACTATTTTCTTCTTTATTTAACAAACTGTTAAACCAGGGATAGTGATTCATTCATTTCTATTCATAAATGGTTGTACAAGACTATATAGACTCTGTGTGTGTCAGTATGGAAAACAAAAAAGAATAAGGAACTAACTGTCAATAGCAATACAATATCTAATAACAGTAATAATGTTCTGAATTTATCATCACTATCCTGATCTTTAAATTAGCAGTTACACAAGTTAGGAATTACCTTAAACGTATTTATGCTAATTAAACTTATTAGTCATATGTAGTACCAACATCCCATCCTTAATCAAGATTAACAAATAAAATACATTACCATGCGAAAGTATTCGGGCCCCCTTGAACTTTTCAACATTTCAGGCTTCAAACATAAAGATATAAAATTTCTTTTTAAATTTTTTAGTCAAGAATCAACAACAAGTGGGACACAATTGTGATTCTATTTACAATCGTAAATAGAATCGTAAATAGAATCACAATCGTGATTCGTGGATTCTATTTACGATTCACTCATTCATTTATTTGTTAAAAAAGTTTAAAATATCCAATAAATTTCGGTCCACTTCACAATTGTGTCCCATTTGACGTTGATTCTTGACAAAAAAATTAAAATTTTATATCTTTGTTTGTAGCTTGAAATGTTGCAAAAGGTTGAAAAGTTCAAGGGGGCCGAATACTATCGCAAGGCACTGTAAATTCACCATAATAACTGTTACACCTGTTGACTTTAGCCAGATATAAAGCTAGCTGCTAATGCTGTAGCACATGACTCAGCATGTAGCAGAAAAAGAAAAACTTTATAGAACTACAGTTGAGAAATTACTTACAGTAAGTCAAAAATTGTGTCCCATTTGATGTTGATTCTTGACAAAAAAAATTAAAATTTTATATCTTTGTTTGAAGCTTGAAATGTTGCAAAAGGTTGAAAAGTTCAAGGGGGCCGAATACTTTCGCAAGGCACCGTAAATTCACCATAATAACTGTTACACCTGTTGACTTTAGCCAGATATAAAGCTGGTCTAGGCCTAAACCTACATCTGGATAATTAATGGATGGATATATTTCCAACAACTGAAATAATTGACAAAGGCAAGATTGCATCAGTTATAAGTTTCAATTAATTGTTGATTAATTAACTAGCCGTTAGCACAGCCAGATATGAGCGAAACTCATGAAGTACCTGCCAGATGATGCACTATTTAAATGGTGTGTAGACTTGGTGTGTAGTAATAGTGTGGGTCCTGTATTTCATGTTATTTATGCTACTGTGAAATAACAAACCTGGCTTTTTAACAGTCCACTCATTAACTGTTTTCTAATACGGAGAAATTCTGCAAATTATTCACAGTTTGGGTTTGTCACTTTTGCATTACCAAAAACAAAACAAAAACCCTAATATGTTGAAAGTGTTTATTACCTGGTCCCAGCCCCACAGTCGCGGTCGTGGTTGAGGATATTTGAGGAGGTCTAACGCCGTCTCTCTGATGACGCCGGGGTTTAGAAGTCTGAACTTCGGAGGCTCAAGGGGGATGTGATCTGAAACCTTCTGCCAGAAGAAGAACCTATGCCACAGAGACTAAAACAGAAACAACCAAACATTAAAATGTATGTCACATGATAATGTAGACTGCATTTAATTAAAACAAATACTGGCGAAAAATGTGATGCAGTTTGGATAAAATCTAAATATGATAAATCTGTTTCTCAAAATATCCACCTGTCCATAAGAATTCTGTTCATGCATCTGACATACTATAATAATGCACAAACAAGAGAAAAAATCGCATTTTAAAAAAGCTTTAGACTCTATTTTTTAACCAAACAGTTGTATAGCAGCTGGTACATCCTGCTTTATTTTATAAACATTCAACCATTCAACTCTGAGATTTCTCCTTAAATATAAACATTGTAAATGTTAACCTGTAGAAGACTCCCCGTTTCCAGAGAAGTAATTGCAAACAAAACAAAATAAACAACTTTAACATCAGTTTGTTTAAACCTTTAATAGACAGAAGTATAAACTGAATGACGATCAGTGTTTTTACTGACCAACAAATCTCTGACAGACACAAATACAGATTACTTTGTGACAGGCAAACGTGTCACGATGGCAAGAGTTTGAGGCAGACTTTCTTCCTGGTGGAAATTAGCATTAAAGAAAGAAAATATTATCAATATATACCAATCAGGTCCAGATAGAGCCATTTTTGTCTCTTTCCAGAACTCAAAATTGAGTCAGATTTCTTTTGCAAATCTGCAGGAAGTATCCTGAGATCCCAAATGATTCAAAAAAAAAAAAAGAAAAAGAAAAAAAAGAAAAGGAAATTTGATGATTCTTCTAGCTCAATGTGCTGCTGGATCTGCTTACAATTTCTCAGCAGAATTAATATAGTCAGTGAAAAAAAAAAAAAAAAAAAAAAAAAAAAAAAAAAAAAATATATATATATATATATATATATATATATATATATATATATATATATATATATACACACACACAGGTGTCATAGTGCCAAAGTGTCATAACATTTGTTGTCTAAACACTTTTAACATCAGCACTTGTCAGTAACACATATTTAGTATAAATCTCATCTTAAAAAATGTAAAATAAAATAAAGCTTATTGCCACTGCCAGGGCATTAATGTCATCCTTTTTTTTATAAAAAATAAAAAAAAGTCTACAAACAAAATCCAACAAAATGATTGTGGCTCAGCACAATCAGAACATTAAAACAGGTAATTTCTGAGGTAACAGCAGAAACTTTTAACGGGGAGTTCAACTTGTCAGTTGTTACAAATAACCTTGTTTCTGTTGAATCCTCCGTCTGGGAGAACTTTAAAATGAAAATGTCCATGTTAAAGTTCACTAACTTTATCAATCCGTGTATCAATCATTCTTTCCATTTTCAATTGTCAATCAAAAAAAAAAAAAATTTAAATGTGACATTTCGTAATGTTTTTTTTTGTTTTTTAATCAAACACAAAAAAAAAAAAAAATGAAAAAAATGCCTGTTCTTTGTATATTTCAATTTTAGACTTGGATCAAAAATATGAAATTAAAAAACGGGCCACAGAACTGAATTAGTTTTATAATGGAGGACTGGACTTTCTGTTGTCATTACACATCTGAGCCACTAGATGGAGCCGCACTGCAGTAACCAGCTAGAGAACAGCAGGACAGTGAACACATGGAGCAGATCTGATGGAACATGGAGGAATGACCACAAAGTTTTGTTGCAGTCCAGAATTATTATTTTAAACATAGTTGTTAATATTGCTACCTGTGCTGCTACCTGAACTGTAAAGTACATGGATTTTTACCGTTCTCCATGTCTGTTTTTAGCTTACCGGCCAATTGACTTCCGATTCCGCAGCAGCCAGTAACAGACTTTTCAAAACAAAAGCATGTGCGCAACATGCGTTAACGCGCGATAAAATAAATGTCTACGTTAATAAATTAATGAGTTAACGCGATAATAACGTGTTAAATATAAAACTTCTCATTTTTTATTGAAATAAGGTTTAGTATCTTCTTCAGGGAGAAGAGATAATACAGTACATGTAGATACAGATAGAATAAAAAGTCAATACTGAACACTTGCAATCAAAAAAACTATTAGATATTTGTGCAGTTTACTGAATTACAATACAGTTAAAAATGATCTTCCTGTTAAAGTAACGGTGCCACAACCTGTTTAATACATAACGAACTAAATGAAATGCTTCAGACATCTGCACTCACCACACTGAGCTTGTTGATCATGGCAGAAATCCAGCTGAGGTCAGCACTCTTATACACCACAGCTACAAAAAGAGTCTGTGGGTCTATATCAGCCCAGTGAAGTGGCGTGCCCTCTGGGTAACTCATTCTGATACTGGTTCGATTTCCAACATCAACGCTGAACTTTCCCAGAGGACCACTGTTTAACCTGAGGAACACAAAAACACAAAGTTACTAACTTATTTTGAACAGAAACACTTGTGTGAGAAGTGATTATCATTAGCAACACAACCCATTAGAATGAAAACCTGAAACTTAAACATGGACCCAATGTTTGTCACCTTACAGTACATATTCATGTTTATATAACATGTCATAACATCTCACTGATGTGATCCTTGTTGTTCATCAGCAACGCTAGCAACCGTTAAAGAACCTTACATAAAAACTGGGTTAATAAAGTCTAATCATATTTGTATTTCTAACCTGATAATTGTGTCAAAACGATCAATGAGAGGACCGAGCTCCAGGCCTTTAAGGATGCCTCCATTTCCCATGACCACACAGCGCCGACATCTACCTGACATCTTATCTGGAAAAGGTGCAGAGTCTGAGGTAGGCAGCTGGAAAGACATGGAATTATTAGCTGTGTGCTTTTAACACTTTAAAGGAGATAAACATGTCTATTGTTCTGAAAAACAACGACCTTCTTTCTAGTTTTAAAATGGCACCAGGAGAAGTCAAGTGTCCCCATAGATACAATCTCATTAAACAATACTTTTGCAATGTTTAATATATATTATTAGCGATGTATTGCATTGATATCTTGATTGTAGTGACCATAATTGTCATGGTTTACGATATTATCGCGTTATTCTTAATTGCTGTACAGATGTCCAAAAGACACATACATTAAAATAATTTAACAAAATTTTCTTGCCATACTAAAACATTACAAGCCAAAATGGCACAGAAAGAGATTTTATTTTAAATGAACAAAATAAATTACAGGAACAAAGCTTATCTGTCTGGTGCTGAACTTTAAATGAGTATAAATGTGCAAATAAATAAACAGTTACTTGTACAAACTACAGTAATACAGATTTGAAGTGTTTTTGCCTTTTGCAGCAACTTTTTTCTAGCGTGATGTGCAGACGGGATAATTGTCCGACATCAGTCGTCCCTCTGCTTTCTTAAAAAACAAACAAATTTGCCCAGACCTCGGATTTCGTCCTTTTAGTGGGTTAGTAAACATCCTGCGTGCTAGCACCTCTTTCTGCCGTGCTAACGTTACGATGCCGATGTTACAAGCTACATATTCACGTGAGACACAGCCGCGAGTTGCTAGCAAGACTTGAATGAGGCTGATATTACATATCCTAGTAATCAACTGCAATAATAATAATAATAATAATAATAAGTCAAACATAAATGGTAACTGTTATCTTGAAAATTTTCACCGCACTTTACCGTAATAATGTGTGTGTGTGTGTACGCACACATTAGGGCTGGACAAAATAATGCGTCATTATCGCATTAACTCATTTAATTTATCAATGCCGACATTTATTTTATCGCGCATTAATTATATTGCTTTTGTTTTGAAAAGTCTGTTACTGGCTGCTGCGGAACCAGAAGTGAATTGGCGGGAAAACATACAGAAAAGCAAAAACAGACATGGAGGGCAGTAAAGTTAGGGAACTTTCACATGGACATTGCACTTTATGCTACTTTTGAATTCATTATTTTGCGTATACAATGTGATTAATCAGGGAAATCATGCAATTGATCACGATTAAAACTTTTAATCGTTGCACACACCTTTTTGCACAGTGGTCGCACAATATTGGCACAAAAACCCACTCTTTTTAAACCACTGCTGCTCCTTTTATCATAAGTCTTTCATTAATAATACTCATACCAATCTTCAATTAGATGACTATAACTTTCTTGTTAATAATTATAAGTATATGGTCAATAATGTAATAAAAGATGGCGGTGCGGTTTACCAGTTGCAGCACGTTCTCTACTTTGTCTCGAAGACCTCTGAACCCAAATGGCGGCTGGTACGTGAACAGGTCGTCAGTAAGCGGCTCGTCTCTCCAGAGGAAGGGCTGCGTCATGTGACTGGTAGCAGGTAGTCGAGCCAACAGGTCGTGTCTGGTGCCGCTGGGACGACACCGACTCTCCAGAACTCTGCGCACATGTTGGTGCACAAGCTGCAGGTAAAACAGAAGCAGTTAAAGGCGGTACTGGGGTTTAAGGATCCTTGTTTTGTTATCATATATAAATAGATATAAAAAAAATTGCACAAAAAAAATTGCACAATAACATGTTGGCCTCTTAGCTTGTATATATTGCTGTATATTGTTGTATATATTGTGCTAGTAATTTGTTATATTTTTTATTTTTATTCTAATTGTACAAAGAGAGCTTAGTAACCGGAGTCAAATTCCTTGTTTGTGTGCACAAACTTGGCCAATAAAACTGATTCTGATTCTGATTCTGATTCTGATTCTGATAGTAAAACGAGAGTCATAAATACCGTATTGGCCCGAATATCGGACGACTCTGATTATAAGACGACCCCTATTTTTCAAATATCATTTGGGGAAAATAAAAATATGATGAAGGCAATAAGGTTATTCATAAAACAATTTTTTTTAATTGTACAATTACTATAGAAAAAACTACCACAGAGAGAACATTCTGCTGTATTGTTAAACATTTTAATGATCTCATCTTTTTTCGGAAGTATGGTTCCATACTTGCGTGTCAGAGTTCCATGTTATTTAAGATCAAGGTATGGAACTATTTAATAAACTGTTCTCTTCAAATCTGAGAATATGACTCTGAATAAGATACAACCATGTAGTTCAATAACTGTATAACTATTGAAGTCAAATTTTAGTCAAGAACAACATAAATAATTCAGTCTGTAAAACACTAATTCTGGACTCCAACAACTTTCAAAGCCCTTTGCTCCAGTCGGCTGCTGGTTCCTCCATTATTACTGGTTACCTCGGTGCGGCTCCATCTAGTGGCGGAGATGTGTAATTACAATAAAAAAAGTCTAGTCCTTGATTATAAGACGAACCCAATTTTTGAGAATATGACTTCTAGAATAAAATATCGTCCTATATTCGGGCCAATACGGTAATCAGGGAAAATAATGGATAAAATGGGGCATCACCATCTCAATTTCAGGAATTAAACTAAACAGAAAACCAGTCTCAAGAGTAGCTGTTGCTCTATGCTGCCACCCTGTGACCAGATGTCGAGCTATAAAGCAACAGAAGAATCGAGTCAGAACACTAGTTTTTGCATCACAAATTACCATTTTCTTTTTCGAAAAACTCAAAACAATCGTCTCAGTATCTTCTAACCTGGCAGAGGAAGTGCTCACGTCTAAATGGACAGACCTCTCTCACCCTGCCTTCTTTTCCTTCCTCTCTCTGCTAGTAGTACTGGTTTGGCTTAGCAGGTTTAGTTGTTGTGTTGGTGGGGAGCAGTGGCATTAGGGGAACACCAGAGATCACTGTTCACCCCTCTGGAGCTGTTGTTGGACTAAGTAAACAAAACACAAAATCCTGCACTGCTGAAACTCTAGATGTGTACTCATGTGTGTACTCATCATTATAACTGAGAGAAGAGATGGTTTGAACTTCCTCTTCCTTCTTCATAACACTATTTACATGAGTATCTCATTCTCCTGTATTTTAATATTTCTTCTTTTAATGGCTGCTGGGTTTTTCTGAGCAATTTTCTAGTCTTTTTCTTTCAAAACCAGGTGTTCATCTTTTCACCCTGCAACATTTGACTCACCTGTTTATGCGCAGGATCGACATGCCACTCCACAGGTTTACCTGTCTCGGTCTGGATCAGACTGGGACATATCAGAGCGAATATGACCAAAGCCAGCAAGCTTAAAAGCACACCTGCTACAAACACACGCCTGAAAACAGGAGCAGATCAATAGAGACACATTAAAATAATGGCCACAAAATGACAGAAGGAAGTAAACTAACAATCTGACATCATCAGAAGACTGTACAGAGAGAATATGTCTTTTATAGAAACTAACCAGTTAGGTAAAGCTCAAGGCTGGTAACGTTAATGGCCACACTTGTTCTTACTTTGCTCTAGATTGGTGTTACTGCTCCTGGCTCATCATCACCTTTTTTCCCCCAATACTAAGTCATAAATCCCTCAAGCCTCTACTGACATTTTACCAAAGCAAACAACTGAAACAAAAGTCAAAAGTTGTGTCAGTGGTCAAACCATGTTTATGTTGGGGATGGGAGTGTTCTTGATCACTATTTCAAGCATAGGTGTAATTTATGGTGGGGGGGGACTTAGTACCAACTTGAAGCTTTGTATATAAACAGATATTGTCATTACCTTTCTGGTAGTATATTCAGTTTTTTGGTACATCTTGTCATATTTTGTCAATTGCCAATTGAATATCGACAATAAAATGTGAAATTCGTTTTTTGCTGGGTCATATGAAAACTAAAATACAATTGTTTCTGCAAATTCTTCATGTATTTTTATTCTATAAGAGAAGGAGATTGTTCAACAAAAAAAAGTAAGTCTCAGCTACTATTACAAGGGGTCCAAATGGGGACTTGAAATGTGAACTGCACAAAGCGAGTGAAATTTATTTTGGATGTTTGAAATTTATTTTAAAACAAACAGCAATGAATAGACACCTGAAACTGACCCCATACAGAGTGCACATACAGGACTAACAGCATTAAAAAAATCAGCTCTCTAGCTTGTACGGTTTCAAAGATACAGCCCCTCAAAAATGGTAATAATTTTAAAAACGTTAGGAATGTCACCAAAATGGCCGTACAGGCACTTTTTCAAAAATTTATAAATCCGAAATCATTGCTAGTACCAGGCTAATATTGCACAAAGTTACTACATTATAGTCAAAGTTCAAAAAGAAAAAATATCAAGCAAATCAGAGATGGTCATGCGGGAAGGTCCTGTTGAATTGAGGTGGAATGACCCTGAATAAAATATTTCAACAAGAAAAATAATTGATCTGTAAAATACGAATGATCCTGGAGACGTCTTAAGAACTCAGAGATAAACAAGCCAGATGTCAAACGTCTAACGTTTGCACATACAGAAGGAACAGGTGATTGGAACATCACCTGTGCGTCGCCCAGCGTAAAGGAAACCTCATGATGTTCTCATTCACTCTGGAACCTGGGAACATCTTTGGTTTTTCCTCTGAAGCCTGGAGCCCTCTGGTTCTCAGGAACATTGTCCTGGACAAACAAGAATACGTATTCAAATATTATAAAGCATTCAATTCAATTCAATTATATTTGTATAGCGTCTTTTACAATACAAACTGTCTCTGGGCGCTTTACAGAGACTTAGAGCATGACCCCTGAACAGATATCATTAACTAAAATTATTATATTAAATCCTAATCAAAGAAAATGGTAAGTAAAATAAACTCCCATAGTGGGAGAAAAAAAACTTTAAGCCAAACACTGGCAAGGATCCACAAAATGTATGAATAATATCCATTAACTTTAGAACTAGGAATTCCATGCACTTATATTCTGATTGATAAATTGTACAGTAACTGCTCCACAGAGATGACTATATAAACAGATGTAGGCAGCAACACTGAGGTGGTCAGAGGATCAGACTGCTGGCAAATATAAAAACAGGCAAATATTCATTATTAGAGAAGACTACAACACTACATATCAAATCATTTTTGTACAATGCAAAGCAATTTTATTAATATGTTACAGTAGTACTACAAACAAGAAACATAACACTATCAACTCAACCAGTTTTCCTGAAAACTGCTTCCTCAAAAAAAAAATTGTGAATTAGTTAAAATGATAAAAATCAAGCAAAAAGCTTGTCCAAAAAGCAAAAAGCAAGAAAGTCAAACAAATGACGAGTGAATTTGTGGTTCATACCGTCCTTTTAAAATCGTACTTTTGGAAGCAGTCAGTGCCTCTTCTGCTGTACGCTAATAAAAAGGAACCCTGCAGATAAGTCTTCACCAAATATAAATAGAATGTATGATTACTGGGCACTTCCAAAGCTTTAATACGTCAAACCCGATCAGCCACCTGAAACATAACCATTGCTTCCATGGAGTTTTGAAATCCCGCTAACGTGAGCTAACATGAGCTAACGTGAGCTAACGTGAGCAAGCCAACAAGTCTCGTCTCGTTTCCCCTCCCCTCGCCATCATCTCTCTCATCTAAAGCTTCCATGAGATAAAAAAAAAACCACCAAAACTATTAAACCTCATTTACTTTAATTAAAGGCATTAATTTGAATGGAACCACAAGCCAAACTCCTTTAAACATAATTTCTTTGTTACTATGGAGTGCACTTTTTTAGTTTATTCACACAGACAAGTCTAACTTGTGTCAGTACATTATGACCTGTGCATTATTTTTTATTGACATTGAGGAATGAATTTTTTCAGTTAGTAATTCTGATACATGTATTTCTATCAGTTAAAGGAGCCTTTATTTTTTTTATATCATTCAGTAATTAACCTATTTAAGTTGACGTGAGATATCAAATAGGTTTGTTTGATAGCTTTATGAAAATGTTTGAGAGGCTTGACAAAAATTTTCATTGGAAAAAATAAATATCTGTTCATCTAAAGAGTCAAAACTGTTTTTGGTTTTGTTCATAGTATTGATGTAATGATCTTAGGTATATATGTGCGTGTTATCGGTATCGGCCTTTAGGAGCTGAAAGTTATCGGTTATTGGTTTCTGTGTAGTCGTTCCCTGTGAGGTTGTCAAAATGAATTTGATGCAAATTCTGCAAGGAAACTGTGTAAAAGGCAATCTATGCAAATCTTTAAAACACAATACAAGTAAAAACCAGTTTGTCCACAAAGAGATCTACTTCTTTGGAATTTGGCCTACGTTTCTATAAACAGAAGTGCATAGACAGAAAAAAAAAGAAAAAAACAAACTCAACATTCTATGACTACAGCAGGCGTTTCCACCTTTGGTTGGTATGTTGCTGCATTTAATAGCTATATTTGAAATTTCAACATTTTCAAATAACACCATTAATTTAGCCATGAAGCTACCAAGCTTCAAACTTGCAGGAGTATCTTTTTTTATATCTTGCTAAACATCTAAAATTGGGAATACTTTTACAAGGCTGTTTGCTGTACCTTCAGCACCAACTGGATGAACCTCATTGGGCTTGTGATTCTGATTATGCTTAAATGACCAATCTAAAACTTCTGCATTTCAAAATCATAATAATTGTATAATTAATATATCTATTTATGGTGTTTCCTAAATGTATTTATTTGTCTTTTGAACATATATGAACTATACAGTCCTTTTCATAATAATATGAATAATTATACAATGATATATCAAACAGATTTATCAGAAAAGAAAAATTTCAATGAATTCAGGCATTAATAGCCTGATGTTTTGTATGTTTTATAATGCTGAGTTTTTTTTATGTTAAAAAAAAAAAGGAGTAGAGGGAAGCTTAAGCTTATGAAATCCCTACCCCCTTTCATTGCTTAATAATATAATATAATAAATATAATATAATATAATATAAAACAAAACATAGTATCTCATTTCTGGATTTGTTATCAATTACTCCCTACTATACTTGTCTAATGTGTCTTTTTTTAAGCAGTTTTTTTAAATTGGGCCACATGTTTGCTTTCTTTAATATTAATAGGTAATGTATTCCACAACTTCATATCCAAATATGACGGTGTGGTATCTCCTCAGAAACTCTTTTTTGGGGGTAATTATTAGCATAGCTTTAATACGTCTAAATGCATGAAAGCAATACTGACTGATCTATTTAACAAGGAATGGTTGGTTTCACCACAGGTATAAGCCATTTCAAATAGCATGTTTGGCACAGTGTCAATGATTATATTTTTAAAGATGCATTAATGGGAAAATGTACTGCCAATAGATTTGCAGCGATATAACGGATCATTTAAAAAACGGGCAAACGATAGGCGTTAACTTCTGACGCAGCAACAGTCGATAGGTTGTTAATGAACATTTTATGTAAATACAGCAGCTGTTTCATGGGGCTGACTGTTTTTGTAGAGGACTTATAACTTTACAGCCACTGTTCCCTCAGTACAAAGCACAGTAGCAAACAGCTGTGTTGTTAAAACTGGTGTGTAATTTGGCTATATCTCTACTCACCATCACAGCAACTATCACGACTTCCGGTTTCCGTTCCGTCCATTTGCAACGTACGGGGGAGAAAAGGGCTTAAAAAGCACTTTTCGGGAAACGTTACGAGGATTTTTCTTGTACAGTTACGTCAACGCGGCCACCATTTTAATCAGGAGAAGTTAAGGGTGCCATAGAATTATACCTGACTGGGTCCAGGGCTGCCCCGAAGCCACAACAAACCACGCCCCCTACACACCACGCCCCCTGCAAGCCACGCCTGCTGTTGGTACGGTGGCCTGCAGGCAGCAAGAAACCAGGAGGAAGAAGGATTAAAAATATATATATATATATATATATATATATATATATATATATATATATATATATATATATATATATATATATAAATAATACCATAAATTATATCAGCACAGTACCATGTTATACAGGAAAAAAAAAAAAGGTGGAGCTGCCCCATAGAGTGCACACATACACATAGAATGGATAAAGTATGTACAATCTCCAATATGCAAAGAAAAAAATATATATATTTACACAATACAAGATAAAACACAATATAAAAAAAAAACAGTAGGCAGAAACCTTAAGATAAGTAAGGTGGTTAATAGTAGCAGAATCCAGTGGTGTATTACCATGTGTGACATTATGACTATTATACATGCATCAGTGGGGAGTCAATGACTTATAATAGTGATATTCTGATGGTATAAGGAAAGTGATATGTGATAGCAGCATTTGTTAGGTCAGAATTTTCTTAACTTTTTAGGTCCAGAATTAGTGCAGCTAGAGGGTCTCATTTGTGCACAAATACACATTAGTTACATATTGGAAATAGTACTGTTATCAATAGTATTATAAATATTCTAGTATTGGAAACATAAATCACATTACCCCTTGGTTTATATCATACTGTTTTATTGCTGCTCATTGTTTTTATTACACTGTTTTGTTTAATGAACCATATGTCCACCTCACAGTATCTTAGATCATTCTTAGTGTATGTTTTGTCTTCACTTTATATCAGAAATGTGGCAAACTAGCCCAGCTGTAGCCGGTAAAACCATGTGTTAGGAAACGAAGACCTGGCCAGGTAAAACAGAATAGCATTGTGGGATAGGAAATCACCATTCCTTTTTAGGAAACACTGGCAGTGGATTGGACGAGAGGACCAGACCGGCCAATGGGAAAGCCAAGTCTAAACCGCAGCTCCTCCCCATCTAGTGACGCACATTTCTGTATAAATTGTTGTTGTATCTTTAATTCGTCCTTCTTCTGCTAGAGACTGCCTCTGCGAAGGAGCCGTGATCATATTATTGCAATTAAACATCTGTGTTGTACTTGTACAACTGACCGAGACTCTCCTTTCCAGCAAAAAACATGTAGTTAGAATCTTTTCAAAAAAAGATCCTAACACATTCAGTAATAAATATTGGTTATTAACAGTGTAAAATACAGATTTCAGTTTACAGTGTGCGTCCATTTGAAGACCGCCGTGGTGGTAAAGGTAAAGTGACATGTGGTAGCATTCAGTAATAAATATTGGTTATTTACAGTGTAAAATACAGATTTCAGTTTACAGTATGCATCCATTAGAAGACTGCTGCCTTGGTGCTATTGTGCAAATGACAGTTTTGTCAGTTGGTGTTTGGATAGTCCACAGGTAGTGCAGTTCTCCGTGGTTTTGAGTTCAAGTGGCCTACGACAAAGAGGTGCAGGTGACATCCAGTGCAAAGTATGTCAGTTCCTTTGTCTTGGAGATGTTTAGTGCTTCGTTGTTGGTTGCACACCACCTCTCCAGGTTCAGGACCTCGTCTCTGAAGGCCTCCTCATTCCCCCCCGTTATCATCCCCACCACCGTTGTGTCGTCAGCAAATTTGACGATGATGTTCTCTGGGTGGGTGGGGCTGCAGTCGTAAGTGTAGAGCGAGTACAGGAGTGGGCCCAGCACGCAGCCTTGTGGTGCGCCAGTGCTGAGGGTGCGGGCAGATGAAAGGTGGCGGCCCAGTTTCACCTGTTGGGGCCGGTTGATTAAAAAGTCTTTGATCCATGAGCAGGTAGGATAAAAAAATAATGACATATTTCTTTATGGAAACTATAGAAGTTAGAGGTTGGACTTCATGTATCTATTTTCAAGGATGGAAAATTCCCCACAGATGATGAGTGTGTTTATAATTAGGTTGTGGGATGAGCCTTTAACAGAAATACCATACAAAACATTTTCTTTCAGAATAGTTCGATTGGACAGCCAGTCATACAAATCTTCCCAGAAGCCGTTAGCAAACTTAAAGTCAAAAAACAAATGTTCAGTTGATTCAGTTTCTTCATCACAAAGTGAGCAGTTGTTGTAATTCAGATTAAAGCGACGCCTTAGAAATTCAGAAGAGGGATATATTCTAAATAATTTTAAAGTGAATTTTCTTTGCCTTTGGGGTAATGGGGAATTTAAAAGAACTTTAGATCTCAGATTTTTAATATCTTTTTTTTGAGAAAAATTGTAGGGTTTGAGGAAAAAGGATACAGCTCTTTAATGAAGGTTTGTCGGATTCAGTAATTTAACGTCAGTGATATTGCAACCTTTCACCAAAAGTGAAAGAAGTCAGCTCTGAAGGGAAATAGGTGTGACACTACACATTGCTTTCTGACAAGTGCTAAGCACTGCATCATCAAAGCTAAAGTTAGCCCTCCAAAATATTATTGTATGGCACTTTTTTTTTTTTTTTACCTCAACCATTGGTTGACATCATGCCACACTACCACACAGAGAGATGGTGTGGTTGATAAGTCATCACAAATCCCCCCAAAAAAGTTATTTAAAACTTTCTTCTTTTCAAAATTTCACTTTATTATTTAATACAAACACAAAAAAAGATACATATTTTTTTTTTTACAATGTTTATTCTGCTGAGAATGGCACAAAGTAGATATATTCTCTTAAATTGCTGTACTGTAAAGTTGCAATGCTGCAGTTTGCTTCGGTGTCATATTTCTGAGAATATGAAACATTCATTCATTATCCTGTTAATTAATTCCGACATTTTCTATGAACATTTTTGGTGTGAAGGGCCACATGAAATGCCCTACCATAAATGAATTTATGTTAACTGTTATCTGTGTCACCGTTATAGAGTGAAAACATTTCAACTGCATGGTCAGATTCAAACAGTGGGACTGTTGACTTTTCTCTCACTGCAGCGGTTGCTTGAGTTCAAACAATCCGGTTCCACTTTTGACCACCTTTCCCACCACGAGGCAAGCTGAGGGCGACACCAGCTGATCATGAGAACCTGGAAAACAGGAAGAGAGTCACTGAACAATGTTTGATGGAAACCCTGAAGGTCCTCAGCTTTCCTAAATGGAAACTTTACTCTGTAATTTTACAACCTAAATCTGACATTACTTAATGGACACAGAGGTGTAACAGGCACACTGTTAATAAGCAATACTGTATATGTCTTGATAAGTATAAATGACTATCATTCATGGAAAAAACAATAAAAAAATCCACACACAATCAGTGTCTCTAATTTGCTCCTAAAGAAAGATGGCAGCACATGTGAATGCCTTATAGACTATAAAAAAACTGACCCACTGGATTTCTGAAAAGTGCTTCTGAAGTCATGTGAAGTCATTAGCTCAATTGTTGCTAAGCTACAGATACAACAACCCAGTGCATTTGTAGGAATATCTGGAGATTTCAACCATGCCTCTCTTTTTGTTACATTTTCAATGTTTGAACTAGTGCTGGGCAATATGACGATATATATTGTGGGGACAATATAAAAGTGTATATCGTGCCATTTCTCTTCTATCGTTTTTAACCTAATTTTATCAATTATTACAGCAAATATGTAATTAAATAACCTGCAACGATAAATTTGATAGAAACATATCTACTTCTACAAAGTAGCCTTTTATGTTTGCACTTTTATTCATGGTTAATGCCTTAAACAGAGTTCTCTTCAACCCTGATGTTTACTTTAGACACTTTATATTGGTTTGCAAACTTTGCACTACAAGGTTACAGATTTCAGAAAGTTGAAAAATAATTTGTGTTTATTTTTTATAGCTGAACTTCAGTGCAAAAATGTGTTTTTCCTCTCAGAAACTGTTGTGCACTTTAAAAAAAATGTGAAAGCTACTGTACCTCTGTACCTACCTGTTTTTGCTGCACTAAAATGTATGTTTGTGACAGTTCAGCTAAATGTCCTTTCAAAATAAAGTTGAAAAGTAAGCAATGAAATTTTTGTCAAACTTTTCAGAGAATAACTGAAAACATACTTTATTATGGTATATCGTGATATATATCGTTATCGTGATATAAAATAGTCCATATTGTGATATATGATTTTTTCCATATCGCCCAGCACTAGTTTGAACAGTTTGCCAATTGCTCCACCAGAGAAAATAAAACTGAGTCAGTGCTTCTTTGTGGCCGGGGGTCAAAAAGGCAGCTTCTCCTCCGACTTCCAACCAGAGTACGGGTGCCTCTTTATAATTACTCTTATCCCCGTGTGACTCAAAGTCCACATATCACTCTGACAACACACGAACAACGGATACGGCTCCTACAAAGTGATTTGAAAAACTGTTACTGAGAACCCACGGGGTCAAATCTGGCTGCTGCTAATTGCTGCTTCCCAAAATTAAACAAACAAAAAAACAAATAGTCATATTTAACTTCAAAAACCCAGAGTGCCACTTCTGTTATGTTGGTATAAACATATGTATGTCTGTTGACATAAGAGTGAAGGCGTGTGCATGTATGTATATACAGTCATGGAAAAAATGATTAGACCACCCTTGTTTTCATCAGTTTCTTGTTCATTTTAATGCCTGGATTTGCTCATAAGAGTTTTATTTAAGAGCTGATATCTTACCATTTTCCATGGTTTTCTTGATTATAACCTAAATCACTTAAGTTTTTACATCAATAGCTATGGCGTTGTACTGCCAAAAACACTGCTTTTATGCATTCAGTGTTTTCTTTTCTGTCTGTTTTAGTCACATGATGACGTTTAGTGGTACCAGGTATTAAAATGAACAAGAAAGTGAAGAAAAAAATGGTGGTCTAATAATTTTTTCCATGACTGTATATATGTGAACAATGCACCGCTGCTGTTCCCATTGCATTGTTGCTAAGTGGTTATTCTATTCTCCTACAGATTCTTAACTTTTCTCTTAAGTTTCAACTTACTTCTGTCTCTTTTTTATATAGATGTGCAGTTATTTATTTTCCGTTATTGGATATGAGAAACGCCGGTCCAAATTATTATTCTATTCTAAAGTGTGACTTCTCTATTAAAAATCTTCCATCCATCCATCCATTATTATCTATTTATCTATTAAAAATCTTTTCCAGTTTGAATCCTCCTTTCCTCACCCAGCATAGTGGCCTGCTTGAGGAATTTGTAGCTCGTCTCAAAGGTCATCTGCTGCAGAGGAGAAGAACTGGACCTGATAGCGTTCCGGTTTAATGGCTTATATACGCCTTCAAAACACATGTAGTCCGCTACCAGCGACAGATGTCTCGGGTCAACTTCAATACCTAAACAAGAGACAAGAGACACCGTTACCATCCGACTGGGCATTAGAATCACTTAGAGAGGTTTGTGTGTAAAAGCGTGTGCGTACCGTAGACAGCAAAGACATCTTTGATTTCCTTCTCAATGACTTTCAGAGCTACTTCAATCCCGTAGGTGTTTGCCATCGCGTGGACCTCGTTGCAGTACAGTCTGTTGATGTCCAAGACCTGGAGGAACAAATAATAATAACAAAGAAAACATACTTGTTTTCAAGGTATGTTTTAAAAAAAAAAAGCAAGTACAGCTAAAAATCCTTATAATAGCTTTTATTTCCATTATGGCCAAAAAAAAGCAGCTGGTAAGATTTGGTGATTCTGACAAATTTTGGTTTATTGAAGTAAACTGATTTTTTTTTTTTTTTATTTCCAGTGGCAGAAGAGCATAAAAGCAACCAATTTAACTGAGTTGGGCCAATCATTAAAGTAATTTAATTATTAACTGTCCCCTTGATAATGGCTCAGAAACTGAACAGCAACTAGAGCAAAGTGCCAACAAAAAATGAACTTCTGTTTTCATATGTAATACTTCAATAAACACATTTTGACCTATTTGTCGATGACATTTAAGATCAATGTAAAAAAAAAAAACACAACTTACATCTTTAACCAACCTATGGTACGCTACAGAGTGAAAGCTGAATTGTATTACTGCCTACTTCATCAGTGTAGTGTTGTGTTTGTGTCTCATTGTTATAAAACCAAAGTGTTTTGATGCTTACGTACATGACCATGCTTGAACATTTCATACATGTTGATGCCCTCTGTGTTAAGAACCGTCTCCTTTTCTCCGGACTTTGTTGAGGTCTCACTCAGCAGGCAGCGGGTCAGGCCTTTGGTTTCCATGATGACTGCGTTCTGGGCCAGAGTTGACAGAACCGACGTCATGTCAAAGTGGACCTTGTTCACTGGCAAGGCCAGTTCAACCTGTAAGAAAGGATAAGGGCACCGATGAATGACATCATAAATCATTTTAAGGTTGAAGTTACTCTATACTGTGTGTGTATCTCTACCTCATATATATATATATATATATATATATATATATATATATATATATATATATATTGGCTGGGCAAGGATTAAAATTTTTAATCACATTATTTCCCTGATTAATCACAATTAATCACGATTAATCGCATTGTATACGCAAAATCAAATAAACATCATTGTCATTATATTGGACTTATATGATGATATTCCACTTATTGGAATGACATCATAATTTCCTGTTATCGGCCCAATAATTATCGTGCACCCCTACGCATAATCAAATAATGAATTCAAAAGTCGTGTAAAGTGCACTTTTATTTAAATGTTCTTCCATATGAACTAAAGTGCCATAACATTTGTTGTGCAAAATTTGTAACATCAGCTCTTATCAGTAACACATATTTAGTGTAAATTTCATCTTAAAAAATTGTAAAATAAAATAAAGCTTTTTGCCACTTTCAGGGCATTAATATTATCCTGTTTTTTAAGAAAACTAAAAAAAAGTCTACCAACAAAATCCTGAGCCACAATCATAACATTACCTGCAGTCATTCACATCACATCACATCGATCATGTTAACAGACATGCGTACATAACACCTATAAAGGTAAGGCGTGCTGTTACAAAGTGGTAAAATAAGCCCAAAGGTGGTCTGAAAAACTAACTCATCATGTTATAGCCCGTATCTGTATCAAATCTAGATGCTCAACATGTGCAGAGACATGTATCATGCTGTTAATGTTCATTAGCCGACAGGCACCTGTTGAGCTGCTGCCGTAGCGCCATTATGTCGCCTACATACATCGGCTCTGCTTATGTTCCCCCTTTACACAGATGAGTAGAGAAAAATATTATGACATCTGGACGCACTCTTGTACGTGTCGACATGCGGGTTGTGGGGAGCGGGTTGCTACTTGCAACCCGCCACCTCCGATCGCAAGATACCAGCAAGGGCAGAAGACACGCCTATTGCCACACCTTCAAAGTGAGTAAAAGCGTCGGCATAATGGGTAGCGGCTTTAGGGAGCGGAAGATTGCAGAGATTGCTATACACGCAATTTGCGGGTAGCGGCTAGTGTTAACGGGTAAGGAGAAGTGTACGATCGGGGCCCTTTTTTTTGAAGAGGAGGTAGGCTCTGAATCTGTTTATAATGTTTTCAGTTTAAGTTTTGTATGTGTGTGAATAATGCTCACAATTACACCTTTGCAACAGCTTCATTCAAAGTGTCGGTTTTGACTCTATGGGAGATAGTAAAGCTCACAAAAACCATTTTTTAAAACTGAAGGACATGATAAACCCAGAAAGCATACTAGTTAAATCTTCTTGTATGTACCCATAAAAATGTTTGGTTCCTGGAAATTGTGTTAAAAAAAAACAAAAAACTAAAAAAATAAAGAAACAAGAAACAACAACAACAAAAAAAAAAACAACTTACCTCACACCAGAGTTCATGCTGCTGATCAAAGGAGTATCTCTCTATGGCTGAGTTTAACTCCAGAACTGAGTTTACTCTCATCTTTATGGACGACTCCTCTCCTTCTTCTTTATTTGTTCGTTTCTTCTCCTTCTGTGTTCTCACTCCTGATGACTCTGCCTGAGGCTCTCCAACAGCGTTTCCCTCAACGTTCTCTTCTAACTCTCCTTCCCCTAAATGTTCTTTTTCTTCAGCATCACCAACTTCTTCTTCTCCTTCTTCTTCTTCTCTTTCTTTTTCTTCCTCTTCCTCACTTTCATAGTCCACCTCCAGAAGAAATCAGATGAGAATTATTTATGCTGTTCAAGAACACGCAGGTAACTGGATTCAGAAATCCTGGTTCTCAGCCTGGTCCCAACCCGGCTAGCTAAACACGATAAGCGGTAACGTGGCCTTGTGCGACAGGCCTCAGTGATCCAATCACAGGTACCCGTTAGCGCGACTGTTAACACCTGGTACGAACATCTCAACATGGATTCTGTATGGCAACTTGTGATCATAATTCACTTCCTCATAAATAAACAGGTACATGATTTTTTTTTGCCTGCAAAGAACAACTCGTTTCAATATTTTGGAAATTAAAAAGAAAAAGAACAACTGGGATAAGAGTCTATGGTTTGTGACTTTGTGTTGTCAGTTGCTACAACTCTTGATTTTTAGTTCAGCATTGTTTGGACGACTATACACTGTGTGCACATTTATGATATTTATTATAACCACATATATGTTGTTATGCATATTTTACAACTAGATAAACTTCAATACTTACTAGATTTAAGCATATCGGATAATGTTTATTGTCAGGTGATGTTGTCAGGTTATATGTACAATGTCAACACCCAATGTGTGCATAGTTAATAGGCAGCTTTTTATCTCTTTTTGGGGGGATAAATAGTTAAACAGGTATACCTAATGAAGTGCCCATCGAGCGCATGATCAGAATAAATTACCCTGTCACCTTAAATTTTTGAGCTTGTTGTGCAGATAATTACTAAAATGTCTTCCCTGTGAAACAGATATCTCAAATTCAACAGGTTGGTTAGAATATTTTTGATTCAAAATCATAACCTGAAACAACAAACTTTGGATACCATAAGCAGAAAAGTCTATGAGTTTTGAAATCCATTAAGATTCATACCTCCTCCTCCTGTCTGCCTTTCCTCTTGGCGTCTGATGCGTCGGCGTCTCCTTCATCCACTTGACCATCAGCGATCTCTGTTTCTCCCTCTCCTTCCCCGTCATCTCGCTAAAGAGAGTCAACAAGACAGATTTTACTTCAGATTTGTTTTTCAAGAGGAAGCAGAGAGTATGGAGCCCCGTTTGGGTCATAATTCAATGAATAAATGAGTCTATTATTATGAATTGCAGGCGTTTATTATTATGAAATATGTATCCATTATTATGAAATGTTTGCCATTATTATGAAATACATGTTTATTATTATTAAATATTTCCCATTATTATGAAATATATGTGTATTATTATGAAATATTTCTAATTATTATGACAAAATGTAATTATTATGAAATTTATTTTTATTATTATTTAATCTTAGTTTAATGCATAATAGTTTATTTCAGAATGGCTTTTTTATCTAATAATTAGTTTTTACATAATGGCTTCCCTTTTCATAAGAATGAGCTTCTACGTAATAATGACATTTTGCCAGTGGGCGGGACCAGTGGTTGACCTGCGTGCTCATTGGCCGATCCTTCTCCATTCTACACTCTGACATCGACTAGTTTGGGCCGTGAGGTCCCGTTAGCAGCGGGCCGTGGCGTCATCAAGGTGCGCTCCTAGTCCGATTGTAGCTATGGCAGCTTGGACTGAGCTACGGGAAACCTTGGCGTTTCTTAGTCGATGTCAACTTTTAACCGTAAACTGAGGTGCATTCTGCCACCTACTGGCCTGGAGTATAAACACCGCACCTCTCGCCCACTATCGATATTCACTGTTCTGTTGCTTATGCCTGAATGAAAGAGCAGCCAATCACATAAATGGCTCCGCCCTCTCTGCTGTGATTGACACACAAATCATTCTTATGAAAAACAAAGCCATTATTATGTAAAAGCTCATTCTTGTGAAAAAACGAAACCATTATCATAATAATGGGAAATATTTCATAATAATAAATACCTGTATTTCATAATAATAGACTCATTTATTCATTGAATTATGACCCAAACGAGGCTCCATAGAGAGAGCCACAGAAACAATGTAAAAACAAGTGCTGAGTCATGAAAATGTGTGCGATGAAACCGACATTAAAAAAAAGGAAAATGAAAGTGGACCTCTGCTGTGGCTGCTGTTTCATCTCCATCGTGGTCCTTATCTCTCTGGTTGGCCTTCCTCGTCTCCACAGCAATGGAAGAAAGTTTGGCAGCGCGCTTCTTTATGGTTTCCAGGAGGAGACGGAAAAACCTGAGAAATTGAGTAAATATTGTCAAACAATGAAGATCAGAGGTTAAAAAAAAAAAAAAACCCAGGTTAGTGATTTCAGGTAGACCTGAAACACGTGAACACACACCTTGTTTCCATAAAGCGAAGGATCTGATGAGGTGATAACAGCTTGTCGTCGCTGTAACGTTCAGGAGGCAGGAAGTGGAAGGTAATCTTGAACGCCCGCAGATTTTGATATTTTTCTGTCCGTAGCGTCTCTTCTACATTCACTTTCTGCAGGACCTGCACACACATCAGAGTTGTAGTTATTATCTAGCAAC
Organism: Hirundichthys speculiger; assembly: GCA_018398805.1. Classification (NCBI taxonomy): domain Eukaryota; kingdom Metazoa; phylum Chordata; class Actinopteri; order Beloniformes; family Exocoetidae; genus Hirundichthys; species Hirundichthys speculiger. Next base: position 28,660 of record JAGFBZ010000497.1, on the reverse strand, counting down.
AGCAAATCAAACAAGCAAAAACTGTGAAAATAAAGAAAGTACATAAAAAAGGGGAAAAACAAGAAATGACAAGCATGAAAAGGATAAAAATTAAAAGGCTAACATCACAATGAAAAGCCATTCGGTATCGGTGATGCTAACCTCAGCTAGGGATACTCTTGCAAGTTTCTTCCGCAGCATTTTAGCCCTCTTCAGAGCTTTCTTGTTCTTCAGCACTGGAATGGTCATCATGGGGGTTTTAATGTTGGAACTGGCAACCATCAGGATCTCTCTCAATCTGCCCAGTGGAAAGAATATTTTTTGATGTTGATTCTTGACAAAAAAAAAACTTAAAATTTTATATCTTTGTTTGAAGCCTGAAATGTTAAAAAAGGTTGAAAAGTTCAAGGGGGGCCGAATACTTTGGCAAGGCACTGTAAATTCACCCTAATAACTGTTACACCTGTTGACTTTAGCCAGATATAAAGCTAGCTGCTAATGCTATAGCATATGACTCAGCATGTAGCAGAAAAAGGAAAACTTTAAAGAACTACAGTCCAGAAATTACTTACAGTGAGTCAGAAATTGTGTCCCATTTGATGTTTATTCTTGACAAAAAAAATTAACATTTTATATCTTTGTTTGAAGCCTTAAATGTTGCAAAAGGTGGAAAATTTCAAGGGGGCCGAATACTTTGGCAAGGCACTGTAAATTCACCATAATAACTGTTACACCTGTTGACTTTAGCCAGATATAAAGCTAGCTGCTAATGCTATAGCATATGACTCAGCATGTAGCAGAAAAAGGAAAACTTCAAAGAACTACAGTCGAGAAATTACTTATTGAGAAAACAGAAGGGTGCAAAGCAAGTATTTGTACAACAAATGCTGATGGCCAGATTCTAAAATGTTGTTGAGGATACCTTTATCTGTTTGGTTTTTTTTTTTTTAATGCTGATACTTTCATCAATTTCAATTGTCTATATCTGCTAGCACAACCAAATCTTCTTTGGACAATTTGGGGCTGACTGTGAAGGAGGATACTTCATAAAATGCAACACAGATCTCTGGAGGGGATCTTTCCTGTCCACAACAATAGCTATCTATAAGGAATCTTTGACTTAAAGAACTTCTTCAACAATTATTTTTCCCTTCAGGGATAAATATAATGTATTTTAAAAAAATTAACTGAACTGAATTGATTGACCTCATGAGGGCCGTTCACACTTGATATCTAAAAAATGTTTGAGATAAAGCATTTCTGCCCATAATTTATGGAGCCCCGTTTGGGTCATAATTCAATGAATAAATGAGTCTATTATTATGAAATACAGGTATTTATTATTATGAAATATGTATCGATTATTATGAAATGTTTCCCACTGTTATGAAATATATGTGTATTATTATGAAATATTTCCCATTATTATGAAAACAATTTATTTATTATGAAATAAATTTTTTTATTATTATTTAATCGTAGTTTAATGCATAATAGTTTATTTCAGAATGGCTTTTTTTTAAATCTAAGCATGAGTTTTTACATAATGGCTTAGTTTTTCATAAGAACGAGTTTTTCCATAATAATGACATTTTGCCAGTGGGCGGGGCCAGTGGTTGACCTGCACGCTCATTGGCTGATCCTTCTCCATGCAGTTGGTGGGGTATTAGCATCGAGCCTGTTGGCTACATCTCGGAGTAAGTCAGAAAAGGATCTTTCTCCTGTCGCCATGCCGTCAAAATCAAGTTTTCCCTACATTTCGCGCTACGTTTCTTAGTCGATGTCAACTTTTAACCGTAAACTGAGGTGCATTCTGCCACCTACTGGCCTGGAGTAGATACATTGCACCTCTCGCCCACTATCGATATTCACTGTTCTGTCGCTTATGCCTGAATGAAAGAGCAGCCAATCACATAAATGGCTCCGCCCTCTCTGCTGTGATTGACACACAAATCATTCTTATGAAAAACAAAGCCATTATTATGTAAAAGCTCATTCTTATGAAAAACGAAACCATTATCATAATAATGGGAAATATTTCATAATAATAAACACCTGTATTTCATAATAATAGACTCATTTATTTATTGAATTATGACCCAAACGGGGCTCCATAATAATTCCTCCTTAACAATGTGCATATCTGATCCAGAGGCCTTTTATTGCTGTAAAAGGAGGTTCAACCAGCTATTTTCTCCTACAGTACCCTGAATGTTTATTGGGTCAATTAACAAATGACAAATAATGACATTGGGTTATCATCTTAAGCATTTAAGCACCAAACATAACTAAATTCCAATAGCCCAAGGACTTTATGCCCTCATCTGGAAAGTTAAAGGCCATTTGGATGGCTAGATACCTAATGGAAACGGGACGGTTACCCTACATGTTACATTGTTACGTCTGTAAAAGGCCTGATAATATTGTCATGGATACAAAAGCGTGAATGATGAGACTAACGGGAGAAATTACCGAGGTATTCCCAAGGTGACGTTCATCTCTCCTCTGCCGGCGAAATGAAAGGTGTTGAGCGTCATCTGGGTGGAAGGTTCGCCGATAGACTGAGCTGCCAGCAGGCCCACGGCTTCGCCTGGATCACACAGCGAGCGCTGCCACTTACAGTGCAACAGCTGGCGAAGGCTGAGGACGGAAGAACGGGACTATTTAACCACGCAAAAAAGAACAGCGTAAGATCGCTCAAGTCCTAATACATTTGATGGCTCCTTGTACAACTTGATTATCTACAGCAGGACTCAGTAAAGAACTACAAAATACTGGTATTAATACAATGGAATGGTTTACATTGGTTGCAGGAAAAGCTCTTGACTGTTAAAGTTGTATATCCTCACTGAGAACCAGTCAAACTAAAATAAAAATTAACTACATTATAAAGTATAGAGCAGCCATTCCCAAACTTCAGAATATCAAGGCCCAATTTGAAATGTGAAAAATCTCCACAGCCCAGCGAAACCTTTAATCACAACTGTGATCAACATACAGGACAATGTAAGGGTCAACAAATATAGGTAAAACTTGTCATATTAAGTTAAGATGACGGTAGATAGAAATTAATAACACTTAACTGGTTTGTTTTGTTACTTCTTAATGTTTTTTTTTTTAAATCATGTCGTTAATATTTTACAGTAATTAAAAACATATTTTTAAAAAATCGAGGATTTTTAAAAACATATTGTTTAATTTCAATGACGTCTCACGGCCCACCTGCAGTACCGCGACTGCACACCAGGGGGCCGCGGCCCACACTTTAAGAATCTCTGGTATAGAGTTTTTGTCCCTTTAAACATTCTCACATCTAGTACCTATGGACGTCCACGCCGTCTTGATCCGTACTGCTTCTGTCTTGAAGGTATTTCTCTGTGATGTCATAGAACTTCTCAGATACCGATCCAAAGGAAATATCGGGTCTAAAGACGGCCAGCGCGGGCTCTGGACAGCGGGAGCATTTCCGGATATACTTTGCTTTGCTACCTTCATCCAGAGAATGCCATTTTTTAACAAGCTGAGGAGGAAGAAAAGTACAATTTATAGTTAGGTTAGGACAGGGACAGACGTCAGTACTGGACATATAAACATTATATAATGAACACTACCTTCTCTGTGACAGGATCTCTGTTAGTGTTGGACTCTGCTTTGCTTTTTGTGTCTTGTTCTTTTAGTTTTGCTAACTTCTTCTGAGAAAACAGCAAGAATGCTCCTGAAACAAATTAACACAAAAAGAAACATAGCAAAAGAGATTTAATATCAACTAAAATATTAGAACGAAAGTAATGCATATACATACAGCTTATCCATATGTAGAATACAAAATGTGTTGAAAAAAACAGTTTAAAAAAGCGAATGAAGCTCAAACTCCTTATATTAGCTTTTATTTCCGTACATGCAAATGCACTGGGAACACTACAAATTCTACTCCAAAATTAAAACATGAAAAATGTATAAAATTTGCTCTTAGTTTACATAAACAACCTCAAACATTTACTGTATAAACTGAGAAGCGCGTGAATATTTTGCTATCCTGTGAATCAGTAAACTAATATTTAAACCGCACCTTTCTGATCTTGGTTTTTAAGCATCTGAGATCATTGTAGCTGATCAACCTATAATTTAGGTTTATGTTTTCTCCTCTCCAATCAACCTTTTAATCAACATACACCATTCTTCTCAACAATGTCTGGAACAACCCATTTTACTCAGGTATTCAGAGAAATGCACTGTAATCAGCAAGTACAACATTTGCCAACTGTGTTTTTTTCATATAATTTATCACCTCACTAATCAAAGTCATTGCTGTTTGTTGGAACAACCTAATATTCCCTTTTCTTCACTTTCTGTAAAGTAATAACAAATTTGACACATTTTTCGACGTATCTAGAAAATTAAAGCGATTGTAAGGATTTTGAGCTTGACTTACTTTTTTCTAAATACACGGCAATTATTTTGAACACAACTGTATTTATGAATACTGCTGTGGAAAAAATAATATATACTATATACTTTTATATTCATTTACACTGTTGTGAAAACATTAATTAATTCAATTTAAAAAAATCAGTTAATTTTTCACATAGGGCCAAGCAGGTTTGGATAGGTTTTGTTTTCCCTTTAAATAAAATTACACCTTAAAAATTGCATTTTGTGTTTACTTGGGGTAACTTTGTCTTATATTTAAATCTGTTTGATGATCTGAAACATTTAAGTGTACAAACATGCAAAAATGGAAGAAAAAAAAGACATCAGGAAGGAGGCAAATACTTTTTTATGGCATTGTGAATCACTAGGTGATTATTATTATATTTAAGTGAAACTGAGAATAGACTTTTCTTTTTTTTTTTTTTTACACATTCAGAAGCTTCTTTAGTTTTTCTGCAATATAAAAAAAATGACAGTATTCATAACATGACAATATATATTTTCACAGGAAAAATATTTAGCAGGCAGTACCTGTGCTGCAGCAGTGTTCTAACAGAAAGATCCTCAAAAGGAAACCGAACAGTTGCATTGTAAATGATAATACGGGAAATGAAATACAATACACACACACAGGGCCACAAATGAACATGCAGCCAGCGTAACGCTGTTGTAACCGAACAAAGACACTAAACCAAAAACTGTGATATACCTCTCTGAGGTTGTGCCATCTCTCTCTTTGCCTTCCAGCGCTGGATGGATGCAAAGTGCTGCTGCGCCGCCTGAGAGTCCAGATGTGCCAAGATGCCGTCGAGGCCCTGAGACTTCCTGATGATCTGATGGAAGAGGAAATATGGCAGGTTTAGGCTAATTCACTTCATGTTTTGAGTTTAATGTCTTTCTTCTGTGTGCACTGAATCCAAAAAGCATCTCTGTTCGTTAATATTATTATATTCATACATTTATTATTATATACAATAATCAGGGTTTAAAGTTAAAAAAAAAATCCTGAGCCTGAACTTTTTTTCTGCATAAATTGCAACTTCATCATTTTTGTTGAAAACAATGGCAAATTAATTTATAGGAAATACAGTCCCTTGTGAAAGTATTGAGCCCCTTGAACTTTTCAACTTTTTGCCACATTTGCATCATTCCTGCCAGCAGCCATCAGCCTCCACAACAAGACATACAACCTATTATTATTATTATTATTATTATTATTATTATTATTATAAATTATTAATATTATTATTATTGCTGTAATCTTATTATTATTCCTGTCGTTTGTCTGTTGTTTATAAAAAAAAAAAAAAAAAAGAGAGCCCTTGCTACAGTATTGAATTTCCCTTTATGGGATAAATAAAGTATTTTTCATTTCATTTATTTCAGGCTTTAAACATAAAGATTTTTTTTTGTCAAGAATCAACAACAAGTTGGACACAATTGCGAAGTGGAACAAAATTCATTGGATATTCTAAACTTTTTTTAACAAATAAAAAACTGAAAAGTGAGGTGTGCAGTATTATTCGGCCCTCTTGTGTTAATACTCTGTAGCGCCACCTTCTGCTGCAGTTCCAGCTGCAGGTCTCTTGGGTTTGTCTCTATCAGTTCAACACATCTGGAGACTAAATTCTGGTCCATTCTTCCTGTAAAACAGCTGGAGTTCAGTGGCTGTGGCTGATGTCTGCAGTGTGAGTCCTGGTCGGCCTTAATTATTGTTTTTATTATGTGAAGCACTTTGTGTTACTTGTGTATGAAAAGGGCTTTATAAGTAAATTTGATTTGATTCAACTACAAATATGCTTGGTCCGTCTTTAAGAGTCTGTATCAGCACATAAAGCAAGGCAACAGGTAATCAATGGTCAGAAGAACACCAGCGACAATACAAATCCTAATTTACTTATTTACTTTAAAAAAAAAAGTCAGTTGTACTGCTGGGAGCTCCCTTTTCTTTTTAAGAAAAAGTTTTATATAAAAGAAAAAAGTCTGCAAACTGTGTTTTGCATCTTTAGCTTCAACCTAGTGAATAGCTAATTTTGCTTATTTATCGGGTGTATAAGATTATGATGCCATATCATCCCTAACTGGACTCTACTTTGTATCTAAATAATCAAATGTCAGTTCAAAAACATGAAGCAGTTTTGTAATGCAAAAGAAGATGCAATTTTCTTTTTAGACAAATACACCCAGCTTGACAGAAATCATGCTTTTTTTTTTTTTAAATACCTCATAGTTTTTCTCTATGAAAGAGAACTGTCTCGGCTGCAGGAACTGAGTCTTGGGGATGTCCAGTCCATCTTCACCGTACAAGAACTGGACAACAGATCCATCACTGTCTCTCACAGTCAGATCATACTGCACGACCAAACCCTCCAGATGTTTTATAATACATCTGCAGAGAAGAGGGAAAAAATGCAGAGTGAGGACGAGGCGTCCTAGCTTGCTTTAACAGTGACGTCCCTGCAACGAACCTTTAAAATAAGTAAATGCTTACAGTTGTAACTTGCATTTACTCAGACTGTTTCTATGTTTATTCCTCAGACATCTGATGTGCAGTCTATGGCTATAATTTATGTATGAGATAATCTCCTAAATTCTCAGAAATTATGACAAATTTATCATAGAATAATGTAAACACATCCACAGATTACACCGTAGCACTTCATTAGCAGGAACAACTGGAGTTTAAATGTTCAATTGGGCAATTCCTAACTCAACTTTCTCTTCTCTCTTGCTTTTTCTCCTGCACTTCCTCTAAAACTATTTGTATATTTTCAATAAATCACTGAAGAACAATTTCATGAGTTTCATCTCAGTTTAGAGCACAATAATTTTTCCAGGATAACTTAACGGTTTCCAGGACATTTGGCATTTTTTTCTCATTTTCCATATGTTTTCCATGACTGGAAAATTGGTCAATCATTTTCCAGGTTTTCCAGGTTTTCCAGGACGCGTGGGAACCCTGTTCTAGTAAAACACACTTTTCACTTTCTTGATATTTTGCCAGGTGCATTATGTACTAATAGTTTGTTCAGAAACTTTCGATGATAACAAGATTTCCTCCTCCTCAAATGAATTCTAATAAGTCAAGAGGTCATAACAAATTGACTAATGACACTTTGATGTACACTCCACAGCATCACAGCTACATACCAGGACTGTTTGAAGGTATAAGGAAAATTAATATTCTGTATTGCTTGTTTTGGCTTGTTGTTAAAGTAGTGGGAATTCGTGCTGCCACCTTGTGGCTAAAAAAATAACAGCACTTTTGCGGTACTTGTGCAGCTCTATTGTCTTAAATTAGCAAAGTTTATTCCACATAAGCAAAACTGTGCATTTCCACTTTTGTCTTCCTGGATTTAAAGTCTTTCTTTCTTTTTAATAAGATCAGAAAGTATGTTACCTCTGTAGATATCCTGATCTAGACGTCTTCACAGCTGTGTCAACCAGTCCTTCTCTACCAGCCATACAGTGGAAGAAAAACTCCTAAAAAACAACGATACACAAAGAAAAAATATAAGGGTTAAATGTTCTAAAGTAAAATAGATATGCCAGTATTGACACATCTCAATCTCATGAATAAGCTATGAGATCATGAGTGACCCCCCCCAAAAAAAAAAGAAAAAAGAAAACACCAGACTCAAGAACTACATGACTTTACAAGACTATTAAATGGAAGAGGTTGACAACTTGATAAATTTATATAATATTCACATCCTTGAAGAAAAATCAATTACAAATCAAAAGACACACACAAAATAAGGGGGGGGGGGGGGGGGGTAAATAGATATAGATAGATAGATAGATAGATAGATAGATAGAATATATAGAGACAGACAGAGAGACCACACACAGAATAGATATATTAGATATAATATATTGATATATATATATATATAGATATATTAGTATATATATATATATATATATATATATTATAGTATATATATACACACAGTCATGGAAAAAATGATTAGACCCCCTTGTTTTCTTCAGTTTCTTGTTCATTTTAATGCCTGGTACACTAAAATACATTTGTTTGGACAAACATAAACGAAACACAAAAGATTGCTCATAAAAGTTTTATTTAAGATTGATATCTTACCATTTCCATGGTTTTCTTGATTATACTAAATCACTTAAGTTTTTTACATCAATAGCATGGAAAATGGTAAGTATGTACTGCTTAAAAAAACTGCTTTTATGCATTCAGTGTTTTCTTGTTCTGTCTGTTTTAGTCAAACATGATGACCTTTAGTGGTACCAGGTATTAAAATGAACAAGAAACTGAAGAAAACAAGAAAAAATGGTGGTCTAATCATTTTTACATGACTGTATATATATAATATATATATATATATAATATATATTGTGTGTGTGTATATATATATATATATATATATATTATATATATATATATATATATATATATATATATATATATATATATATATATATTATGTTGTGTGTTTTTCAGTCCACTGCAGAAATAAAATAAGATAATCTTTTCATCACCCTGTCTTTCAAGGTGCTGAGGTTACTTGCATGTTACTTGTATGAGTCACATGAAAAATCTTCAGAGTTTTCTATGAGGAACTTGAGAACCTTTGTGTGCTCTGTTTGATCTGTTTGAAGTATAAAAAGCAACTTTTAGAATGAGACAAGTGGTTTTACCTGTGGTTTGATGCCTGTGAGAAACCTTCCAGAAACAAAACCCCCAGCACTGGGTGAAGGGTCATACGGCTGGAAACATGGCAGGAATTTCCCAGAAGGCATCAGTGGAGGCCTACGGCCCTCCAGTTCTATTTGACCTAACAGACATGAAATCTGAAACAAAAACACAAACATAACCATGAACTTGAAATCAGTGTAGTATAGTCTGATGTGAGAAGAATTAAGGTGTGTCTATATCTGAGTGGGGGGGGGGGGGGGGGGGGGGGGGGGGGGGGGGGGTGGGAAGGCATACCTGCATGGTATTTACAGTAGATCCTTTGGCTCCTGATTGGACCATCAGTTGGAGGTTGTTGTCTGGGAAGGATGAGTGAAGACCAACTGGCATACACACCTTCAAATACACATGAAAATATATTAATGCATAAAGGGAAGCTACACTGCTGCAGTAAAAATCACCTGGTAAGTGGTCATGAATTCTATTCACTCTATAACTTAAGCAGAATCATATTTTGAGTAGGGCCGGGCAAGTTAACGTGTTATTATCGCGTTAACGCATTAACGCATTAATTTATTAACACCAACATTTTGTTGCTCACATGCTTTTGTTTTGAAAAGTCTATTACTGGCTGCTGCGGAGCCGGAAGAGAACTGGCAGGTAAACACGCAAGCTAACACCCCACCTCACCCAACGACACAAGCTAACTCTTACCTAACGATTTATGTTCCAATGTCTGTCACAAAGGGTACTCAATTATCAAACCCTAATTCATGCTTCATCTATTTTAGGTGTGTCCTGAGAGCAAATTAATACTTCCATTGCAATTTTACCTTAATAACCAAAATAATAACTCATTCAACTCTCAAGGACTTCTACCATTTTGTTTTGATAAACAGGGCATTTGTTTTACAGCCTGCTTATGACAGTACAGATGAAAAGTACTTTGCCCTTTCCAGAAATCTTCACACATAGAATTAACAGTGATTTCTCCCTTCATTGATCTACTTCTCTACTACATTACAAAATCAACTAAATCATCTTGTTTCTGATTATTGATTAGAGATTGATTAGAGATTACAAATCACAATAATCACCACATTTCTGTTACTCCACTACACTATGAACATAATCAGATTATAATTTGCATTCTGCAATCATCCAGATGTGACATTTTCTCTTCTTCATAGCTCAGCCTTAGAAAAAAAATCTCAACAGAGCTGAGATGATTCCAACTTTCTCCGGGTCACTTGACACAAGATACGCAAAAGCCCCAAACGCAGCGGCAACAACTGATTTCAACTGCTGCTGCCACCAGTGGATACCATTATTGTGGTACTTGGGTTGCTAGTATTCACTGGAGGAGTGTGGACTTAACCACAACAAAAGTTTTATGTTTTATAATAAAAATATGCCAACATGGAATTAGGATGCTTTCACACTTGCAGTTAGGTATATTTGGTCCGTGCAAGAAATTGATACATGTATTTTGTTTGCCAAAAGAAAAGTCATCATTTTTACATAAGGCATTTCTTTCCCAGACATTGGCACAAACAGCTTTGTAAGGGGGAAAAGTTTTTTTTATTTAACAGGAGTGTTGGCTGTAACTCACCTTATTAATATCGTTGCTCACTTGGTTGGCCACCTCTTTGAACTTGTGCTCAGACGTGATGAAGTCTCTTTGGTCGGGGTTCAGGTGAGCGTTCTCCCATTTACTCTGAGCTTCATCTTGACTCACGTTGGGCGCCAGGTTGAAGGCGGCCTGGAGGGCCTTAGTAACACAAGAAACAACACAACTCAAACACTTGCACTGCATTTCATTTATTTAACAATGAATAATTAGTGGCCAGGTCCTGCTCAAAGTTTCTTCCTCTTATAGGGGAGTTTTTCATGCCACTGTTGGGCTTCAGGGTTTTTGTTCTGCTAAGGAAGTTTGTTTTTTTTTACTTGCCACTGTTAATTAGGATTTAATAATATTGCCTTGGTTAATATTTGTTGCTCCGCGTCTCTGAAAAGCGTTTGGAGACACATTGTATTGTAATAGAAGTTGAATTAAATCATATGTTAGGTCATAGCTGACAGTATTTGTGGCCTTTGTTTGAATCAGTATTTGAATCCTTAATATCCATGAAAAACTCTTTCATCATATTGAAAATATTCATCCCCAATGACTGTGTTGAAGTACAGTTTGATCCGTTGACTTCATACTTATTTCATCTGTTTTGTCTAAGTGTACTCTGGTGTGTCCAACAATTGGACAGGAGTTTTTCTTGCCACTGTTTGTCTTAAAGTTTTTTTTTCTCCCTCTGTGGGAGTTTTTTTCCTGCCATTATCATTGATTGGATTTAATATTATAATTTTAGTTAATGATATTTGCTCGGGGGTCATGATCTGGGTCTCTGTAAAGCGCCTAGAGACAATTGACATTGTAACAGACGCTATATAAATAAAATTGAATTGAATTGCTCCTGGTCATTCTTCATCGATCTGCTGAGATGAAGGTATGACCCCTTTGCATGCAAATGGATATCAAATTTCACTGAAATCCTCAGTCTGACTGAGATATTGTAGTCATCAGGTGGGAAAAAATTAGCATAGATATTATTTTTTCCACATTAGCTTTCATGCAGTCTCTTTCTGTTTGATTAATACAATCCAGGGTTCATATACTTTTTTCCAGGACACATTCAAGCTTTTTATCTTTTCTTTACTCTAACCATGGTACATTTTCTTTTTATATGAATACATGTACTCAAAATTATTAGTTTTTAAAATCATACTCATCATTTAAAAAAAATATATTGTTTTCCAAAAGAAGGACAAGAAATTAAAGGAAAATACATGTCTGTTTTTGTTTTGAAATGTCATTTGTTCTGAAAGCTGACTTTACTTGCTAATATCTAATAATTCTGTCAAACTAAGAAATTAAGCTGCTAGAATTTGTATCGATTTTCTAGTTTAAGTTAAGGAAGAAGTGAGTCATTACGAGAATAATTACATGGCTATTCATGTTGTACGTTTAATTTAACAATAGCAACAAAACAAGCTAACTCACTTTTGTCCCAATCTTCTGTGACCTTTCAATGATTTTTTTCCTCTGCATGTTGGCGTCAGGTTTTACCAGGATATCCTCCACACCTTGGAATGAAGACAAAGGTTTTTATTTATTTATCTTTTTTAACAGTCTTCTCAAATCATTGGTTGCAAAACAGGAGGATATGACTTTGTGTCTGAATCTTTACCGAGAGTAAAGCCTCTGTACAGCTGCAGGTACGCAGTGAAGAGTCGAGCCAGACAGCTGAGCAGTTTCCCGCTGGTCTCCCCTCCGTACAGTTCGTAGCAACAGTGGACCAAACCGTAGGCCGAAGAGCCGTAGTGAGCTTTGTCCAGAACCCCAACCAGCAGCTCGCCTTGACGAATCACCACCTTGTTACAAGAAAAGAAAGTAACAAAAAAAAAGGGTTAATCTATAGAAAGATTTAACAGACTTTTGACTTGCTCAAGAACATGATTACACCCTAATAGCTCGCTATGGTCACGGTTACATGATGTTTTTTAATTCGGAATTAATAATTCCGAATAAAATCATTCCGAATTAAACTATTTTCCTTCGAGTTTACATGGAAATAGTAATTCCGAATTGAGGTTTACATGGAAAACATGTTTGTTCGGCTTTATCCAATTCCGCTTTAGGTCTGGGGGTTGGGAAGGGTTCTGATTGGATGGGGGGGGTGGACGTCTTTACATCTACCGGAAGAAAACAAACTTAGCAACTCGGTTAGCAAGCAACAACATTCCACTTATTTTTGACCTGGGTGGCGTCTCTCTCTAGCTGCGAAACCTCCTTCATTTAACCTAGCCGCTACAACTTTGAAAAGCTCACAATTTTTATGTTTCCTGCCATCTGTTCTTTTAATTATTTCCAGTTCCTCCAAGCTATTTATTAAATAAATCGTCTCTGCTCTTGACCACCGTTTACTGCGTGCTGCCATCTTGAAACTTTGTTTTGAAAACAAGCCCAGCGCGGAATATAAGCGTCATCGCGACAGACGGGCAAGAGAACTAGCATGCGCAGAAAGACGGGAATTAATTTAAAGAGGAATGAGTGTAAACATGACCGCGGAATTATTTTATTCGGAATTAAAATCAGAATAAACCAGCCACTTACTTTCGGAATTAAGTTTAATTCGGAATTGACATTTTCATATGGAATTAGGTGTTTACATGGTAACTTTTATTCAGATTTAACTTTAATCCTGAATTAAAGAGGAATTAAACTTCCCATGTAAACGCACGGTATGTTGTCTTGTTAATGCTGATGCTTGTTTAAAGCACCATATCACTTATTTGTGAATTGAGTTCGGTTAAATTCAATTCAAGTCAATACAAACAAGGTTAAACTTGCAGATTTTTCTTCATTGTTTGAGTTTTTGATCCTGGAATGAAAAGTCTTTAAATGTGATTTGTTCACACCTGTGAATCGCACATGCTGTCAGGTTTGTATCCCGGAGCAGCTCGTGGTGAAACTTGAATCCACGCCTTGCCGGGGATTTTTGATTTGCCAACCAGGTTGAGAGGGACGGCTTTCTCTGGAATTACATTCAGCAGCAGTGTAGACACAACCTACAAAAACATGAAAGCACAGCATTTGCAGAATTAACTTAATAAAAAATGTTTATCGCATTTTTTTTTCCTTTGGTTTGTTTTATATGTGCATAGAATACACTAACATTCAAGGTCAATATTTATGATGAACAGTTACCACAGTTCTGGTTTTTTTCAGTTTTCAACTTCATAAAGACGAAAAGCATCTACTGAAACACTGACTTAAACATGTAAAGAAGTCCACTCACCTGCTTTCCCGTCCACAGATGCTGAGGCTTGAGTATTGCTGGAGGTAGCAAGCGTACTCTCCCCAGTTTATCAGTCAATCCTCTGTATACTAACTCGGTGTACTGTTCTCTAGTGAAGAAGCAGCTTCGGATTGTTATCCATGTTCCCGACACCATATGGTCCTGAATTAGACCTGCTAAAGGTTTACCATCCTGGAAAAGAAATGGCAGAGTGTGTTTTTATAAACATGTAAAGACACTGATCTTCCTGTATTTCCTGGAAATCTTTTCTGCCATTTCTGTAGCAAATAGGAGTTTAACGATGCATCGTGAGTCGAATAAAAACAGATACAAATGCGTGACAGTTTGAATCATGAATCACTGTGCCACAAGTAGGTATCTTTTTGTCCATTTATTAATTCATATTAAGTTATGCTGTCAGTTGATATGATTTCAGCGCTAGAACTCACGTCGCTACATAGCCGACTGGCATTCAGGTCCAGAGCGAGGGAAGCCTTAGTTTATTTGAAGAAATTTTATGTTTTTGTTTGTAATTAGTTTGACGAGGCTGAAAGTTATTTTTAAAGGTCCAGTTATTCTTTATTTAAATGGATAACTATTTCTGTCCCATTTTTTAAAGAGGACATAAAGAATGTGTATTACAGTGTTTCTGTAAAGATAGGACCTTCTTTTTTGAGTTAAGATATACATTTGCATTTTGGATGTTTACAGTTAACAAGGTAAATAATTTACTCCTGATAAGAAAAGATAAAGTGTGTTGAATGTATGAATGAAAGACGCACTGATGCTGCTGTAACACCTTAATTTCCTGCAAAGGATTAATAAAATATCTAATCTAATCTAATCTAAATAAATGGTAATTTGCTGTGTTCTTCTAAACAAAGAATCTTTAGAATTAGTTTTTTTTATGTGGGATTTGTTTTTAAAAATCCTCTCATTCTTTAAGTGGATAACTATTTCAGTTGCATTTTTTTTTAAGAGGACACAAATAGTATTTTTCAGTGTTTCTTTAAAGAAAGGACCTTTTTAGAGTTTTTGTTATTTCAGATGTTGAATGAAACCAGTTAAATAATTTTCTTATGATAAAAGGAGATAAATTATGTGCAGTCTTTCTTTAAAGAAAATAGACTTTAAGATGATCATTTCAATCGCACTATTTCCTGTGAATAAAAGATTTTATTTATTTTTTATTTATTTATTTATTTTATTTTATTTGGTCATACTTTCTGTAGCTTATTAAAAAAAAAAAAAAAAAGGTTTGTGAATCGTACCGTGAGCAAAAAATTGTGAATCGTACCAAATCGTGAGTTGAGTGAATCGTTACATCCCTAGTGGCAAAGTGATTTACACAGTTTTTATATTAAGACTCACCTTAGGGACGAGATACTGCTGGTTGGTACTGACTAACGTATAGGCTTCTGCTCTGCCCAGCTCGTTCTGAGGGAAGTGAGCGTTCATTTCGTCACCGTCAAAGTCAGCGTTGTAAGCCTTGCAGTTGGCATAATGGAGCCTCAGCACCTGAAAGAAAAGTATAGCTGGTTATAATTTATCTTTCGACATGAAGAGGCAATGGAGAAGCAGATCATTCCCACTTGAGATATTTACTGTCAAACATTTTAGTTTCTAAATAAAACAACAAGAAAATAAGGTTTTACCTTCTCACCAGGTAAGATACGTGCACAGTGGGCTTGTATGGAGGGTCTGTGCAGTGTCGGTTGTCTGTTGAGTAACAAAACATCTCCATTCTTTATATGACGGTTTACCTGAGGAGAAATAAACAGCGACAGGTAGGTAGGTATAAACAACATTATGAAAAATTACAATATGCAGTATCATAGATGAAAACTGGAATGGCAACACTACAAAATTTCAGAAGAAATTCACTGCACATCACTTAATGTCTTAGCATTAAGGCTAACAAGTAAAGAATAGCAGATGTGAAAGTGTCCATGACTCAGAGATTTTTAAAGTAACTTCAGTGGTGTGGCTCTTCTTTTTAAGTAAGCATCCCGACTAACATATGCTAACGGCTAAAAAAATGCTAATAGCTAAAGTATAAATTTGCCGGGGATTAAAAATATGTAAAATAAACTTAGTTCAGTAAAGTAGCTGCTCATTATCTGTTAGCATCTTGACTAAGATATTCTACCAGCTAACACATACTAAAGGCTAACCATCACAAATTAGTTGTAATTTAGGATATGTAACATAAAACTAGATATCTATCTTTTTTGTCTGTGTGCAATTCAGCAAGCAAATATTAACAACTTATAGTGCCCCTTAGCATCAAGGCTAACAAGTAAAGAATAGCAGATGTGAAAGTGTCCATGACTCAGAGATTTTTAAAGTAACTTCAGTGGTGTGGCTCTTCTTTTTAAGTAAGCATCCCGACTAACATATGCTAATGGAAAAAAAATGCTAATAGCTAAGGTATAAATTTGCTGGGGATTAAAAATATGTAAAATAAACTTAGTTCAGTAAAGTAGCTGCTCATTATCTGTTAGCATCTTGACTAAAATATTCTACCAGCTAACACATACTAAAGGCTAACATCACAAATTAATTGTTATTGAGGATATGTTACATTAAAACTAGATATCTATCTTTTTTGTCTGCGTGCAATTCAGTGAGCAAATATTAACAGCTAATAGTGCCCCTTAGCATCAAGGCTAACAAGTAAAGAATAGCAGATCTGAAAGTGTCCATGACTCAGAGATTTTTAAAGTAACTTCAGTGGTGTGGCTCTTCTTTTTAAGTAAGCATCCCGACTGACTAACATATGCTAACAGCTAAAAAATGCTAATGGCTAAGGTATAAATTAGCCGGGGATTAAAAATATGTAAAATAAACTTAGTTCAGTAAAGTAGCTGCTCATTATCTGTTAGCATCTTGACTAAAAGATTCTACCAGCTAACACAAACTAAAGGCTAACCATCACAAATTAGTTGTAATTGAGGATATGTAACATAAAATTAGATATCTATCTTTTTTGTCTGTGTGCAATTCAGCGACCAAATATTAAACAACTAATAGTGCCCCTTAGCATCAAGGCTAAAGATCAAAAGGTTCATGAAGAACATAGCAAGGACATTGGTCCCCATTTTGACAGGTAAACTCACCTGTATGTGTGTGTGTAAAACAAATATGCATTTATATGCTGGATCTTCAGTATGTTACAGTCCAAAGTGTCACGACCCATTTAAAGTTTGAATGATGTCTCTATGATAAAATATGGCTGCGCTACCAGGGCAGCTCAGGAGCGTTCTATGCTTCGCACTAGCATCCACTTAATAACTTTGGATACATTACGCAATAATTCACTGTATGATGTCAAAAACATTTTTTTCAATAAATAGAAAACTGCACCCTACATGTAAATTAGAATCTAAACTGGCATCTGAAGTAGTGATAAGCCAAATATATTATTAAAACTTAAAGTGTGAATGCACGGCACTTGGAAAAGTTATATAAAATATTGTATTCTCAAATATTATCATTTATTGAGACTAATTGTTTTTTGGAATAATACTACACATGTTGACTTTGCAGCGACGATACATTTTCAATATATTGTACAGGCCAAGCAACAGGTTGCTGCAACACGATTGACCTACTATCTTCATCGGCATCTTGTGTGGACCCAGAGAGGGCGTGAGCAGTTGCTTGGCAACCGCTTCCCTCTGTGCCAGGTTGGTAGCTGATAGGATGGTTTTCCTGCCGTCCTCGTTTATCACCATGGAGGCACCGGGGTGGACGTTGGGCCCGTTAAGAACAGCCTGACGAAGCTCCTTCACGTTCCACGGGGTGACCGGCTGAGGGTAGGTCAGCTTGGTGGCAAAAACCTGGAAAAAGAAATAGAAAGAAAAGAAGATCTTGTGTCATTTTAGGTCAAACTCTAAATCAGGTTTCAATCAGTTTTGAGAAAATTAGCCATTTTTACTCATCAGGGGATAACCACATCAGAGCTAGATGTACCATTGGGATGCCGATCTCATTGGTTCCGATGTACATGTCAGGACAAATGACCGATCGGGCAGCGTAGTCCACTCGTTTGCCCATCATATGCTTCCGGAACAATCCGTCCTTCTTTTCAAGGATCTGACAGGAAAACAATGCACAGAGGAACAAAATATCATTATGGGATGAGGGTTTTAAAAGTTAAATACTCATTGACTGTACACTATAGTACTGTTTTATTTAGAGATTTTAACCGCAGATCATCTCCATTATTACGCTCAATAACTGTTTTAGATAGCGGTGTGTAGTGCTGGGCGATATGGAAAAAAAAATCATATATCACGATATGGACTATTTTATATCACGATAACAATATATATCACGATACACCATAATAAAGTATGTTTTTTTAATTATTCTCTGAAAAGTTTGACAAAAATTTCATTGCTTACTTTTCAGCTTTATTTTGAAAGGACATTTAGCTGAACTGTCACAAACATACATTTTAGTGCAGCAAAAACAGGTAGGTACAGAGGTACAGTAGCTTTCACATTTTTTTTTTTTAAAAGTGCACAACAGTTTCTGAGAGGAAAAACACATTTTTGCACTGAAGTTCAGCTATAAAAAAATAAACACAAATTATTTTTCAACTTTCTGAAATCTGTAACCTTGTAGTGCAAAGTTTGCAAACCAATATAAAGTGTCTAAAGTAAACATCAGGGTTGAAGAGAACTCTGTTTAAGGCATTAACCATGAATAAAAGTGCAAACATAAAAGGCTACTTTGTAGAAGTAGATATGATTCTATCAAATTTATCGTTGCAGGTTATTTAATTACATATTTGCTGTAATAATTGATAAAATTAGGTTAGAAAACCATCGAAACGATAGAAGAGAAATGGCACGATACACACTTTTATATCGTCCCCACGATATGTATCGTCATATTGCCCAGCACTAGCGGTGTGTAATCATATATTTTGTAAGCATTTTTGTGCTGGTGTGTAATACCTGTCTGATACCAGGGTACTTCTCTGTCATCAGTTTGTCCATGTCGCTGTCAAAAACGATGTTAACGTGGCTCTGGAGGTGAATCCACATGTTGTAGAGTTTATCTGTGAGAGTCACCCCGGGGATCCCAGACAGAGACGTTTGGTCCGTCTGCTCTGGAGCCTGAAAAGTACATCAAACATTATATTTAATTGTCAGTATGTGCATGATAAGAGCGCATGGTGACTACCAGGTGTTCCTAAAGTGTCACCTCTCACCTCTTCCCCCTCCAATATTTTTTCTCCTGCTATGAAAGCCAGAAGTTTCCTGATGATGCCGCAGTCCTTCATCACCCGCCTGCATGTTGTTGACGGTCTGGCCGTTAGTGAACATCTGGTCACCCAGTCGGGTTGATTGGACGATACCTGACAGGAAAAACCAAGGTCCATTTCAGAGAAGAAAGTCAAGAGAGAAGTAATTGTTACACGACAAAACAGGACACAGATTTTATATCACCACACTAGCTTAGTGAGCAGCGTGCCCATGTTTGTGTTAATATCGCACCTGCAAGGTGGAACGACCAGCAGCTCAAGGAAAAAGAGTTCCGGACAGAAACCCGTCTCTGCCTCTGTGGATCCAGTTGACACGTCCAGTCCAGGGAAGAGACACTTCAGGAAGAAACCTGGAGACATATGGAACAACTATATTTAACATATTTCTCTCTCACTATTTAAAAACAAGTGATTCCTGCCATTTTGCAACCTTAGAATCTTTTACAGAAAACTGAAGAACAACAGGGATTTCTTTCCAAAAATGAGCATTAATAAATAATTAAAGGTATACCTTAATAATTAAAGGTAAGAAATAAATGGACATTATTATTATGATACTTTTAGGGCTAGGGATACCGATAACCGATAACTTTCAGCTCCTAAAGGCCGATACTGATGAATGAACAGATATTTAATTTTTACATTGAAAAACTATTGTCAAGCCTCTCAAACATTTTCTTAAAGCTATCAAACAAACCTATTTGATATCTCACATTAACTTAAATAAGGTTCATTACTGACTGATATAAAAAATAAAGGCTCCTTGAACTGGTGGAAATACATGCATCAGAATTACTAACTGAAAAAGATTAACATTTAAAGGATTTTGGCTTGTGGTTCCATTTAAATTAATACCTTTAATTAAAGTAAATGAGGTTCAGTAGTTTTTTTTTCAATATATATATTTTAATCTCATGGAAGCTTTAGATGAGAGGAATGAGGGAGAGGGTAGACTGCTGCTGGCTTGTGCACGTTAGC
Organism: Hirundichthys speculiger; assembly: GCA_018398805.1. Lineage (NCBI taxonomy): Eukaryota > Metazoa > Chordata > Actinopteri > Beloniformes > Exocoetidae > Hirundichthys > Hirundichthys speculiger. The sequence continues at coordinate 8,475 of JAGFBZ010000497.1, read as the reverse complement.
ATTAGCTTCCGTTAGCTCACATTAGCGTGATTTCAAAACTCCATGGAAGCGATTGTTATGTTGTAGGTGGCTGATCAGGTTTACGTTTTACGTATTAAAGCTTGTGCTTCCCTCCTCGTAGAATTCACTCGGAGGATTCGTCACAAATAACCACCAAACTATCTTCTTCTGAAACTTTAACCAAGTTCCACGCCGCCATGTTTGTTGTGATCAGCGCTGTGCTGCAGGCTGCATTCAAGGTGTAACGTAAATTCCCACGTTCCATCGTTTGCTAGTCGTTCTTTCAGCTTTTCTTTTTTTTTTTTACTTATTTATGTGTAACATGTGGGAAAATACTGCAAATATCAATTCAAGTCAGCAACTACCAAAATTATGACCAAGTTAACGAGTTGTTTTCTGGCATGAGGGGGTATTCTTGATTTTCCTTATTGAGTAATCATTTTTCTGATTATGCCGACGTAACTTGAACATAACATTCACTGCTGGTCATTCAAGGCTCAGAGGGAGCGAGGCACTGCTGTGTTGACAGAAATATAAATGTTATCGGGGCTATTCGTCATGATATCGGACTTATCGAGATGACGTCATAATTTCCTGTTATCGACCCGATAGTGATCGTGCACCCCTATTTAGGGCCATAACTAGAGTCTTAACATGCTCCTTTTCATATAATGAGACCAAGCTTTACCTTAACATCGGTTAATCTTTAAATCTGGCTCTTTCATTTTCTAAGCTGAAGCATATGGCGGTTGTACATGATTATACCTTCTTTCTCCCACACTTTATTGATGTGTTCTCTGGCTGTACTGGCAGTCAGGTAAATTTTCTTTCCAGCCATCAGATTATCTGTAAGAAAAGGAGAGATGAACCTTTATGTATGTAAATGTAAAAAAAAAAAAAAAAGAGTACTTCCTCTCATTGTCCACCACTTGTCTTTAGGTGTTGGATCAATCAAGCTGTTTCCATTGATCAGTACTCACCAGAAATATTGTCATTGGTTTGCACTCCTGATGGCATCGTGATGATCAGTTTACTGTTGTGTTCACGGCGCACTACAGACCTGCTGCTCCTTTACATAGATACAGCAAGATAACAAGATGAGCAATAAAAGATTTTACTCTTGTTCATGTCTCACTATATCACAACAACATAAACATTTTAGACCTCTGGTGGATTCTAAAATATATCTGTTTCTTAAATTAAAAAAAAAAACACACACACAAATGGCTGCATCCTAACTGTTATGAGGTTACCTGCAGTAAGGACACTTCCTCGTTTTCATGTGGATTCTCCAAAAGTCATTTATCAGACTGCTCTTCTTTTCAACCAGGTGCTTAATCTTGAGAAACACATGCGCGCACACACACATAAAACAAGGTTCACGTGCACGGCCCGGGGCTACAACGTCACAGGGTTTAAATGAACGCATTCTGCATTATAGTTTACACCTGGTTCCATGTCACTCACAGGTTCGGACGTCTCTGAAACCTCATTGTTCTCTCCAATTACTGCGTCGGTATATTCCCTCAGCACCTGCCCAAGTTCATCTCCTGTGGCTTTGGGATTCTCCTCCAGGTGCTGAAATACACAAAATATACACAATTCAATCAAGTACAAACTTCAAAAAAGCAGAAGCAAAAACACTACAAGAGAGAAGGACATATATTCTTCCTCAAAGAAAGAAGCTAAGGCTAAATTCAGCACCTAAACCCACCTGGCCAAGAAGTTGTTCGATGTGGTAGACCTCTTGCATCGCTCCATGGTTCACTAACTTCAGCTGGTTTAGCAGAAGGTGGACGGCAGATCGGGGACACGTTAACGTGTGACACACAAGACATGAACCACGAATCAGGAGGAAGAGTTTCTGTTGAAGAGAAGCAGCACAGAAAGTAAAGACAAGAGGTGAAACTAACTGCTCCGTCTTTCCTTCTGAAGATCACTAATTTAAAACACTAGATGATTAAATCCTATGGGGGTCCATGAATGCCAAAAATATGTTCAAGTGCTCACTGTTTATGTCCATTGGTTTGTTTGTTAAGATGTTTCCCCGTGTTTATTTAACTTTCAACAATACTCTGGTTGTGTCAAAGCTCTTTTAACAACTACTTTGTCTATGTAGATGCTCACTTGGCTTAACGTTTGGTTGTATCTGTTTAACTTTGGTTTACACTTCTGTTGTCTCCTTACACTCACTGTCTGATTGTGTCACCTGTTTTTCTCGTTATGATGCGTCGTTGGTACTTGTCGTTGCTATGCATCGTTTTTATGCGTCTTTGCTATGCGTCGTTGCTCTGCGCCATTATGATGTGTCGTTTCCTTCGTTGCTGTCGCGTAGCAATGACGTGTAACAACGAAGCGTAGCAACGACGCGTAGCAATGACACATCATAATGGCGCAGAGCAACGACGCAGAGCAACGACGCAGAGCAGCGATACGTACCAACGACGAATCATAACGAGAAAAACAGGTGACACAATCAGACAGTGAGTGTAAGGAGACAACAGAAGTGTAAACCAAAGTTGAATAGATAAAACGCGTCCAAGCTACGCGTCGTAGCTCTGCGCCATGATGATGTCATTGGTACGACGCATAGCAATGACGTGTAGCAATGACGCGTAGCAATGACGCGTAGCTACGAAAGGTACCAACAACGCATCATAACGAGAAAAACAGGTGACACAATCAGACAGTGAGTGTAAGGAGACAACAGAAGTGTAAACCAAAGTTAAACAGATACAACCAAACGTTAAGCCAAGTGAGCATCTACATAGACAAAGTAGTTGTTAAAAGAGCTTTGACACAACCAGAGTATTGTTGAAAGTTAAATAAACACGGGGAAACGTCTTAACAAATGACCGATGGACATAAACATTGAGCACTTGAACATATTTTTGGCATTCATGGAACCCCATATCAAATCCAATTAGCATTAAAGCAATTTAAGTTTAGCATTGAAATTGTTTCAAGGTAAGTGTATATACTGTGTGCGCAAAATGCTTACGTCAAAGAACAAGGGATTGTACACAGGTAGAGGTAACTCCACATGTCCAAGGTGTCCTGGGCAGTTGTTAAAATCCTGACAGCAGGTTGAACAAACCTGGTAAAAAACAAAGAGTGGAATTGACATGTAACTAATAGTGAAACATTAAGAGCTCTACTAGTGAAGTACCTCCAATTTTTTTTTGCTTTCAAATTCAAAGCTCATTTGAAAATAAAGACCCAGTCCTCTTTTTTCTAATGAGACCTCAGTCATATTTTTGTTCACACTAGAGACGGTCTGATGTCTGGAGCTGGTCTGACTTTGGTTCAGTCCACTTCAGAGGGGTCTGGGTTTGTTTAGATGGCTGTCTATGTTCTACAGACACGTCATATGGATATATGGATAATATAATTGAAATATGGATATGGATAATATGGATGTAATATAGGCGGATGCACCTCTTTGATGTCTGCTGGCCCCAGGGACAGATCATACAAGCTGTTTGGAGCCACATTGCCAACAGCATCAAGGAACCTGAAGTTAGTGATCGTCTTCACACTCATCTTCCTGAATAGTTAAAAACAAAACAACATTGCATTAATTTCGTTTTATGCGAGTTTAATGTATGAATCCAAAAACATAAGGCATCAATTTTTTAACAACGACTGAAACGTTTCGTGAAACATAATAACAAAACAATGAAGCTGTTGCTAAAGGACGCGTGATTTATGATTAATCAACCTTTAACTGACATGTTTGCCAGGGGTTCGTGTTGTTTTGACTTGTTTATGGAATAGACAAAAGATATAAAAAGTATATATATATTATGAGAAACATGTCTCTCACCTTATTTCTTCAGTGGAGTATATTCCGAACGACATACCCTCTAGTCGCCGCCACGGGACGTCTTTGTCAAACAACATTATGGATAATTGTAAATACTTATTGCATTTGAAGACATAAATAAATTGGACCGCACGACTCTATTCTGTTACACTGTACACGTGCTGCGGGACCGCGCAACCAACTGTCATGTTAGAGGGGAGACTTCCTGAATGTTCCAATGTTACAGTATAGATCAACAGTATATATAGAATTTTGAATTATGTTGTATACAATCAGTTACAAAAATCTTCTCTTTATATATTTTGAATGGATTGAAACGTATTGTGTTGTTTAAAACGAATTATTTTTCTATTTATCCCCCCTGTTTTAGCTCAAATGGTTTCTCTCTCCCAGAAGCCCTCATTCTGTAACAATATGGCGGCTTCCAGAGGGCACGTACTTTATTTTTTAAAGAGAAGGGGACCGTTTTTGCGATTTAATCTCAAACCTTCGTGGAGAAACAGGTTCGACTTTTAAGATAATTGTTTGATAATTTGAATGTGGTGTCGTTTTCATATAGAGATATTTTTTTGCTTTGCTGTAGTTGCAGCTGTCACGTCTGATTGCTCAAATATCGGTCAAATGTATTTTAATCAAATAATATAATTAAGTATCTGGGTCTGAGATAATCATAGGGTTACGAACTTTTAAAGTATACAATGGAGGTTTGTAGCCCATTTAAATTTCCACTAAAATGGGATTAATATATATTCTAAGATGATATGATGTTGGAAGTCTACACTTCCTGTATTGGATGAATGCTTGTCAACATTTGTGCAGTAATAACAGTAATAATAGTAATAATAATGATAGAAATGGAGCACAATGTGAATATATTTTTGTATTGGCAGAAAAAAACGGAACAGGGAGCACAGTACTGTGAATGCTCACTCTGCATACACACGTTTAATATTTTTGGTCAGAAAATAGTGTAACTTAAGTGTTTTCAGTTTAGATAACAAATGTTTGTTTGATTTTAGGAATTTTGGATGCTCAACAACCCTGCGACAACAAGCTGCAGATGTTCGTAAAGGTAATTTGAAGAAAGAGTTTCAGTCAACATTGAAACGCATGAAATTCAACAGCAATAAAATATATAAAGCCATGTTTAATCATTCTCTTCTAGGAAATCTAGGAATTTAAAATATTTTGTTAAATCTTATCATTATGATCACTTCTGGTAGAACGTTAGGATCCTGTTCATGGATTATGATTTAGATTAATAGGCTGAGTAACAAGACAACATTAATTAAACATTTCCTTTAAGAACTTGTGCAATGTTTGTATGTATTTGTTTTGTACCTTTTAGAGTTATAAGAAAAACATGCAAATTGTCAACTATAAGTAAAAAAGAAGTTTACGTCTGTATATCATCCATTCATTCAGTAGATCAATTTAACATGGCAGACCAAAAAAAAACAAGTGGTCTTTTTGTAAATCTGTTTTTTGTATTGAAAAAAACTTTTTTTTTGCCATCTTCTGCTTAAAATGAAAAGTCAGTTATGTTTGGAGACAAACAAAATAGCAGGCCAGTTTTACTCTTGACACATGACAACATTTCAAGACCCGTGTCTCGGTCATGTGATACGTTTAAACCCCCAAGCTGGCAGAATAAGTAAAAAACAAACATCTTTGGAAAGTGTCTTTGCGCAGAAAGGATGTTACCGATGTTCTGTTCTTACGACGCTTCTAATAAAGTCACACATGAATGCACAGCAGATTTACGTTTATTATAATATCTAGAAAATACCACAATTTTTATCTTGGTCGTATCATTTTATTTTGTTGTATTTACCTGCAGCACATTTTACAGACCGGTCCATGAAAATATTACCTGACATTAAACCAGTCCGTGGCAAAAAAAAAAAAAAAAAATTGGGGGCCACTGCTGCAGAAGACACAAGTTAATACCTCCTCAATCACCTGGATCAATGGCTTATAGCCTAAATCCTTGAAGAGACTTAAATCACGACTACTGCACAATTCATTTGCTACTTTAAAAGGAAAATGTACGGAAGCCATCCCAAGAGTCTCACGGGGCTGGAGAACTTTTTGTAGAAGTATGAATTAAATTACTTCCAACAAGAACTGGAAGAGAATGTTAAAAGCTGTTCTAAGAGATAAGATAAGAGATAAGATAAGATATTCCTTTATTTGTCCCACAATGGGGAAATTTACATTGTTACAGCAGCAAAGTGAGAATAGCAATAAAAAAAAAGAGAAAAGGACAACAATAAATAAGATAAAACAATAATAATAAAAACAGACAATAACTACAATAGAGAATATATAATAAGTAATAAATAATTACTCTGACTTTATTTACAAGGATATGTTGGTAGTGATTACTACACCTGAGATAAGTTATTGCACATCAGTGAATATGTATATCTATATTGTATATTACTTTCCAAAAGGAGTGTTACTCATTTCTTCCTATGAACGAACTCAAACCTTTGCATAGGGTCTCGTTCCTTTTTCATCTTTTGGGAATTACTTCTATAGGATAGCTCAAAATTTGAATGAAGTACCTGTTGTTTTGCATGTGTTATGGATTGGCAACACATTAAATGCAGGCTTGCACAAGGTTTCAAAAGTGGACAAAAGCCGAAATCTAAGTGATGCAATGCAAAAACAGTGTAGAGTAGTGAGCTCAACAGTGTACCGTTTACTATCCCTGTGCACGTGGTCTTATATGATACAGTACATGTTCATGGCAGTTCTTTAATGAATCTGTGTCAACTGTGTTTCAGAACCGACAGAGTCCATAGTCATCCCCAAGAAAAAAACATGGTATGTTATCACTTTATAGTCATGTGTTATAAAGCTGTTAAACCATAAGAACCTCACACCTGTATCTACCTGACAGGTTAGTCATTTTGTTTGCAGGGTTCTTCAAACAAGATATTCCATTAAAGTTTTCTTTTATGTTTTTTTTTTTTTCCTTTTGTTTCTTTTTTTTTTTCCAGGAGTGCAGAGGCAGTGCTGGAGACACTGGCATCAACTGTCAGCAGGGTGGGATTCTTTTCAAACCTTTGTTTCTTTGTTTCTTTGTTTGGTAAATTAGTATATTTGTTTTTAAACTCTTTTCTTTCTCCCTCCAGGATCCTACAGCGTATCCCTACCAGTTCCAGGATGATCCATACCTCTCTCCCAGGACCTCTGCTGAGTTTGTATGTTAAAAAAGGGCTAACACTGAGTGTATTTTATTTCTAACCTGTATTTGTTGTTTGTTTAAATCTATATTATCGGTTTTATGACAATGCTCTACACTGTTAATAGGGGACTTTTAAAAGTGACGTCTACATGAAGTAAATCAGTTGAGTGCATTTAGTGACAACCATGAGAGAGAAGTGAAGAAACTGATTCATCAGTATAGTTAACTGCAAGACCATATGTTGTTTATTAAACAGCATATATATTAATATATAAGCTGAAAGATAGCATAACGAAATGTGTGTAAGCAATGAAATGTAAATCAGATATGTGCTGGAACAAGTAGCATGCTAGTCAGGTGAGGTGACGGCTGTCATATTTAAAGATTGTGAAACTAAAATACACTGCAATAATGTATTTTATTTATTTATTTTTTTTGTGAGTCATTGTGATTATTCCCACATGTAAAATCTAGTTTTCATGCACACTTGCTCTCTTTTAAAAATGATTACGTCCCTGGCTTTTTCCAAGTTCTTAATGACAGAAACGGGGTGATACAGTTATCAGTTATCCAGTAGATGTCTATGCCCTTTAATGTTTTCTAAGTTTTCTGCAAGGTATGACCATTTTAAAATCCCAGTAAAGGATGTAATTTAAGTAAAATGATGCAGTTTTTGATATAGGTTTAATATCAAGCATTGTGTTTTCTTTCAGGCTTGAACTGAGAGAAAATGCTTTTCTTTTTTGTATTTTAGTTGTTTTAGTTGTTTGTCGTTTGCACTTTTTTTTCATAATATTGCTTTAGCACCCATTAATGACAATAACCTCGTTCTCATAAAGGTGAAAACATGTAGTCAACACTAAAAAGCATCAGTGCCCACTGCCCAAACATTAAAACAAATAAGTCTGTAGAGTCGATTGCTCTCCAGTTTGAAGGTTATTGGGTTTCTATCCCAGTCATGTGCCAAAGTATCCCTGGGCAAGGCATTAAACCACAGATTGTCCAAGGTGCTTATAATGCTCCTCCCAAGCCTGGATAAATGGGAAGGATTGTGTCATAAAGGGCATCTGACCTTGAAAAAGGAAAAAAGAAACTGTCAGATCAATATGCGCAACATGATGATCAGCTGTGGAGACGCCCGTATAGAGAAAAAGATTATTGAAAAATGAAAAGATATTATTGAAAAATGAAAAGATATTATTGAAATGACCGTGAAGAGTGCCCTTCCTGGTGTAACTGTTTTGCTATTTGATTTTCTCTCTCTCTCTGCAGAAGCTGTACTCTCTTTCCCAGGAATCTGGGAAATCTGCAGCCAAATACTTTGTCAACAACAACCCTAAATTCTTCACCAAAGACTTTGCAGAGCCACACATACCAGTAAGAAGCACACACATTTATAGGACGTGGGTGTCGTGCAGTTGTTTGGATCTGTTTACATTCAGGGTACTGTCTA
>JAGFBZ010000496.1:13967-36270 GCA_018398805.1 Hirundichthys speculiger | reverse complement strand
TTCGGTCACTACCCAAGCTCTGACCATAGGTGAGGGTGGGAACGTAGATCGACCGGTAAATCGAGAGCTTCGCCTTCCGACTCAGCTCCCTCTTCACCACAACAGACCGGCGCAGCACCCGCATCACTGCAGATGCCGCACCGATCCGTCGTCGATCTCCCGCTCCATCCTTCCCTCACTCGTGAACAAGATCCCGAATACTTAAACTCCTCCCTTGGGGAAGGACCTCATCCCCAACCGGGAGGGCACTCCACCCTTTTCGGCTGAGGACCATGGTCTCGGATTTGGAGGTGCTGATTCTCATCCCAGCCGCCTCACAACCGGCTGCGATCGCTCCAGTGAGAGCTGTAGATCACGGCTCGATGAAGCCAACAGAACCACATCATCTGCAATAGCAGAGACCCAATCCGAGACCACCGAACCGGATCCCCTCAACACCTCGACTGCGCCTAGAAATTCTGTCCATAAAAGTAATGAACAGAATCGGTGACAAAGGCAGCCTTGGCGAGTCCAACCCTCACTGAAAGAATCCGACTTACTGCCGGCAATGCGGACCAACTCTGGCACCGGTCGTACAGGGACCGGACAGCCCTTCAAGGAATCCGGCACCCCATACTCCCGAAGCACCCCCCACAGGAATCCCCGGGGAACAACGGTCAACGCCTTCTCCAAGTCCACAAACACATGTAACGGTTGGGCGAACTCCCATGCCCCCTCCAAGACCCTGAAGAGGGTGTAGAGCTGGTCCACCGTTCCACGCCGGGACGAAAACCACACTGCTCCTCCTCAATCCGAGATTCACGATTCGACGGACCCTCCTCTCCAGACCCCTGAATGACCTTCCCAGGGAGGCTGAGGAGTGTGATCCCCCTGTAGTTGGAAACACACCCTCGGTCCCCCTTTTTAAAGAGGGGACCACCACCCAGTCTGCCATCCAGCGGTACTGTCCCCGACGTCCACGCGATGCTGCAGAGGCGTGTCAGCCAAGACAGCCCCTCAGCTCAGAGCCTTGAGGAACTCCGGGCGGATCTCATCCACACCCGGGGCCCTGCCACCGAGGAGCTTTTTAACCACCTCGGCAACCTCAGCCCCAGAGATAGGAGAGTCCCGCCCCTGAGTCCCCACTCTGCTTCCTCTTGGAGGACGTAGTCGGCGGGATTGAGAGGTCTTCGAAGTATTCCCTCCACCGATCCACAACGTCCCGAGTCGAGGTCAACAGCTCTCCATCCCCACTGTATACAGTGTGTCGGAGCACTGCTTCCCCCTCCTGAGACGCCGGATGTGGACCAGAATTCTTCGAAGCCGTTCGAAGTCGTTCTCCATGGCCTCTCCAAACTCCTCCATGTCCGAGTTTTTGCCTCAGCAACCGCCGAAGCCGCGTCCCGCTTAGCCTGCCGATACCCGTCGCTGCCTCCAGAGTCCCACATGCCAAAAAGGCCTGATAGGACTCCTCTTCAGCTTGACGGCATCCCTCACTGCTGGTGTCCACCAACGAGTTCTGGGATTGCCGCCACGACAACCAACTACCTTACGGCCACAGCTCCGGTCGGCCGCCTCAACAATGGAGGCCCGGAACATAGCCCACTCGGACTCGGTTCAACTGTTCAACTAATCATTAAGTATTTAAAACTGTCACTGTTGACCTCACTGGCTGGAAGAAACCAACTAAAATGAGGAGGACTGAGTGTGATTGGTTCATTTATCGTGTCATATCCTGCTCAGTAATGAAGTGTCTTTCACATCAAACAAGTGTGAGCTGTTCCTCCTCTTCTTCTGTTCAGCGCCACGTTTACTGAGATGACCTTCGGTAAACTAGATCTTCAGTTCAAGGAGGGCTCTGGCTTCCAGCTGGTGATTCAAGACCTCAGTTTCACTATCGACATCGAGAATTTCAAGTTTTTCCTCAAGTAAGTAGTCCTGTCAGCTCCAGTCAGCAGGAATGTTCCTGGGAACCATAAACCTGCTGAGGAACCAGTTCTTTATCCAGTGTTGAACTCTTTGTGTTTGAGCATCTAGAACATCCAGATTTGGTTCAGAGAGAGATAGACAGCAGAAATCTGGAACAGAAATCCATAAAAAAGTAGATAAATGTGAAAACATCTTCTTATTGCAGCAGAACGACACAAACCTGTCAGCTGACTGATTATTCTCGTGGGTGGCTGTAGCTCAGTTGGTAGAGCGGGTCATCTTGTCACTGAAAAGTTGCTGGTTAGATCCCGGCTCCAACTGTCCACATGCCAAAGTGTCCCTGGGCAAAACACTGAACCCTCACTTGCCCCCAGTGGGTTGGCAGCACCTTGCATGGCAGCTGCTGCCATGTGTATGAATGTGTGCGTGAATGGGTGAATGAGAGGCCAAATGTAAACCGCTTTGAGGGCACCTTGGTGCTGATAAAGCGGTATATAGGTGCAGTCCATTTACCATTCTGATGTTTTTAGGACTAAAGTGGTGGAGACACAAAGCTACTGAAGGAAGCTGCTGCTTCAATAGAAAACAAACCTCTGATGGGCCGACTGGTTCTTATCGTTGTGTGTGACTGGTTTTCTGTCTCTGCTTCTAGTCTTCCAAGTTCATATAAAGCCACTGGTGTGAAACTTGACATAGAAGTGGGTCTGGCCCAAAAACAACAACGTCTGACAGTCGCACTGAAAAGCTGCAGAGCTTCAGTTAACAAAACGGAGTCACAAACAGAAGGGTGGACTGGGTAACTAAACTCTGCAGACTAATTCAAGGTGTTGCTGCTGCGTCTTCATTACAGTACTGACACCTATTCTTATTTTCAGATGGGCAGTGGCAAAGGTTACGGGCCTTATTTTCAACTACCTGGTTTGTTTCCTTTCCATCTGGAGCAGCAGACACACACACAAACTGGGTTAGATGAAAAGTGTAGTTAGCATCAACAGCAGCCCAGCGTGTATAGATTTACATTCTCTGTTAACCGACAGGAGCCCAACAATACAACCTGTGTGATGTTACCAAGTTCCTGCAGTGACAAAATAAAGTTCCCATTCCATGCAGAGAAAACCAGACTTTTTCTGTCGTTGTTGTTAGCGTGTTAGCCGCTAATTACGAGCCAAAAATAGCTCAAAAGCAGCGGTTTGTTTACTACGGTTCAGAGACCAGAGGCTGTGAAGGAAACAGAAAGACCACAGTTGAGCCTTTGTCTTGTTTAGTTGCAGTGACTCGCTACTTTTTTGCGGTTTTAAACATATTGTAGGTTGCTTTCACACCTGTCCCATTTGGAGCAGTTGCTCTGAAACGGGGAGCGTTTCCCCCTAAAGATCGGTTTGTGTGGTATATGTGAACACAGCAATCGCGCTCGGATGTGGGTCAAAACAAGCGAACCGAGATCAGCTAGCAGAGGTGGTCTGGGCCCGCCTCCATTCCAGGCCTGGACCGGTTCGTTTGCAGTGAGGGGTTCAACCTCCGGGGGGGGGGGGGGGGGGGGGGGGGGGACTCCTTCATTGATTCATTTCTGACCAATGAGAGAACAGTTGGTTCATGGCATTAGTTAACAGCTTTGAACCACTACAGACAGTTGCCATGTGAACACAAACGCCCCAAACAAAAAACTAAACAACTGTATTGATTCAGTCCCTGAATCGGAACCAACCAAACGGGCCACAGGTCTGAAAACAGCCTTAAACACATTATTGAGGCTCAGGGGGCTCCGGCTCCAGTTCGCGGATTTTGATTTTCACCCGCCGGTGAAAATATATATTAGGGCTGGGCAAGATAACGCGTTATTATCGCATTAACTCATTAATTTATTAACGCCGACATTTATGTTATCGCCCATTAATGCATGTTGCTCACATGCTTTTATTTTGAAAAGTCTGTTTCTGCCTGCTGCAGAACCGGAAGACAACTGACAGAAAAACATGCAGAAAAGCTAAAACTGACAAGTAGATCAGTAAAGTTACTGAACTTTAACATGGACATTTTCATTTTAAAGTTCTCCCAGACGGAGGATTCAACAGAAACAAGGTTATTTGTAACAACTGACAAGTTGAACTCCCCGTTAAAAGTTTCTGCTGTTACCTCAGAAATTAATTTTTTAATGTTCTGATTGTGGATCAGGATTTTGTTGGTAGACTTTTCTATTTTTTCATAAAAACAGGATGACATTAATGCCCTGGCAGTGGCAATAAGCTTTATTTTATTTTATTTTACATTTTTTAAGATGAGATTTACACTAAATATGTGTTATAGACAAGTGCTGATGTTAAAAGTGTTTGAACAACAAATGTTATGACACTTTAGTTCATATGGCAGCAGAACATTTCAATAAAAGTGACCTTTACTTTAATCGCATTAATATAATTAAATATATATATTATATATATTATATAGAATATATATATATATATATATATATAATATATATATATATATATATATATATATATATATATATATATATATATATATATATATATATATATATATATATATCTCATATATAAAACTCTCAAAGGTGTTTTCCAGTCTCTTCTTTAGTTTGAAAAAAAGTTCAAATTACCATAATATCTGCCTTTAAGTCCCTGTAACATCTGTGTAACATCTGTCCCTACAGGCCTGCCCTTTGATAAAATACTTTGCAGTGCCACATCTCAACCAGATGTTGAACACCGCTCCAATGACTGCAGAACTGAAGCCAGAGTTCGGTATCAGCGTTGACTATTCTCTGTCCAGAGATGTGCAAGTGACAGCCACCCGCTTGGAGATGTCTTTTAAAGTGAGAAGACATTATTTCCTCATGTGTGACTTGATTAACTGTGACAGTGTGACGCTTTGATGAAATGATCTGACCTCTGAAGATATTTAACAGAACCAGATCTTAGTTTGAGCTTCACAGAGACAAATCTATACAGGGATGCTCCGATCATGTCTGGACCTGATCCAGTGATGTGTGTGTTGTGTGTCCGTCAGGGTCAGGTGTTCATCCAGGGTCAAAACAATGACAACAGCATCGAAGATGTGGATCCAGTTTTCAAAGAGAACAAGCACATGGTTTACATGGGAATCCCTGCGTTTGTGTTCAACTCTGCTGCCAAGTCCTTCTTCGCTGCAGGAGCCATGAAGAAAAAGATTGAGGTGGGAACCACCACAGACCACCTGGCAGACAAACATGACACACAGAGATGTTCTTACACACAAATCAAGGCTTTTAATTAGAAAAATCCCCTCTGATGGTGCTGTTGGCTTGTCAGTGATCAGAGGTCTGGTTAACCTGCTGTTGTCTCCTCACCACCCCAGAACCCCAAAGCTGCCAAACTTTATTCAAGGATCAAGCAATTTTTCACGGTGAGTGAGACCACACAGATGCTATCAGGGCAAGCAGATGTGCCATCCAGCTGCCAAGGCTTCTCACAAACAAAACCACACATCTGAACTCATCACAGAGGTCCAGGTGAATCTGCTCACTGAGCCTGTTTCCACAGCGACCATGGCGTTTGACCGATCCTCTTGCTACTGAGGTGGACATCACTGAGGCACCCACCATCAACATCACTCAGGATAAGGGCATCAGCTTCAACATGAAAATCAGAGTCCGAATGCTGTCAGTTTCAGATCAAAGAGAACCAAAACCAGTTACCTCCGTATCCGCGGTGAGGCCACCAGCAACCACACAGGTAAACACCTGTCTGTCTGCAGCTGACACTTCCCCTGACGTCTGTCTCTCCTACAGAGCTGTACCACCGACACCAAGGTTCAGATTGAGGGAGTTAACATAACTCTTCAGAGCAAAAAAGTCAGGTACGAGAACAACCGCACCCGCCCAACCATGTCACATCTGACTGTCTTTAAAACCTTTTCATTCCTTTCCAGCTGTGAAATCATCACCAAGAACTCGTTGAGAGATTTATTGGTATGTGCACATTTTATTTTCAGTTTATTTTCTCTGTGTGCGCCCTGCAGCATCAGTAACTGTGTGTGTTGTTGCTGGACAGGTGAAGCCTCTGAACGCACTCCTGAATAGCAAAGCCTCTGTCTTTTTGGAGGGTAAGTGTCTGAATTCAGAGTTTCACCAGCTGCATCATCTGACAGCATCAGTGTCATCACAACTGTGTCTCCCCAGAGTACTTTCGTAACGGAGTCCCGATTCCTCTACCTAAAGGAGTGATCTTCACTCAGGGAGTTGTCCAGTATTTCAATGTGAGTCCACCTGTTTCACCTGTTCAGGCCTGTGTTTGTGATCAGAGATGTCTGTTTCCAAAGACACTGAACAATCATTTCAGCAGTCAAACCATCAGTAACCAACAACTTAGACAAAACACTGCTCATCTGCAGTCATGTCAAAGGGAGTATCCCCTTTAAAAATTATATTTAGTATAAGAACACAATAACAATCATGAGACTGTAGATGGTCTTTGTATTTGACAAATACAACCTTAGATGAACATTTGATATTTTTTCCCCTGTGCCTTTTATTTAACAAAAATGAAGGCAAAAATAAATATGTGTGCAAAACAAGCCCAAAGCATGAGTCCTCCACCACTGTGCTTGACAGTGGGTCTGAGGTGTTTCACAGAAGAAGAAACCAGGTTCATCATTAACAGAAGAAAACTGAAATAGTCCTGGTTTTCTGTTCATCACTGTATCCAGACTGACAGAGCCTCAACTCTGTTGATCTGTTCATTCCTGAAGACTTTATGAGCTTCTTTAGAGGTAAAACCAACAGAATCAGAGAAGAAATCAACCAAGACCAACGAGCAACAGCTGTGGACGTTTCTCCAGCTTCAGGAACTCCCTCTGGTCCTGACCCGACTCTGGTCCTGACCCGACTCTGGACTGGTTCTCTCCTGTAGACCTCTCTGAGCTGACCTCAACCATCAGAGAAGATGAACCATCCAGGTGTCTACTAGACCCCGTCCCAACTCCACTACTCTGAAATGTTTTCTCTTTTATTGGTACGTCAGTATCAGATCACATTAATCTATCACTAAAATCAGGATATGAACCACAGGTTTTTAAAGACTCAGTAATTAAACCTTCACTCTAAAAACCATCTCTTGAGCCGGACATCTTGGCAAACTATAGACCAATATCCAACCTTCCATTTATCTCTAAAATTATGGAAAAAATAGTAGCGAGCCAGTTAGGAGAACACCTGCATAGAAATGATCTATTTGAGGTCTTTCAGTCAGGGTTTAGAACTCATCATAGCACAGAAACTGCACTGATTAGAGTCTCCAACGACCTCCTCATGGCCTCAGACAATGGATTAGTTTCTGTCCTGGTTCTGCTGGACCTCAGTGCTGCTTTTGATACCGTTGATCACGGCCTTTTGCTGCATAGATTGGAGCACACTGTTGGAATTAAAGGGACAGCATTAGGCTGGTTTAAGTCATACTAATCCAGGTGTTTGTCTCTTCAAGACTGGATTATTGTAATGAGTTATTATCAGGATGTCCCAGTAATTCTCTGAACAGCCTCCAGATGATCCAAAATGCAGAATTCAAACATCTGTTAGTGCATATAAGGCCCTTAATGGCCAAGATCCTAGTTATCTAGCAGACCTGGTAACTCCTGATGCTCCTCATAGAGCTCTCTGCTCTCAGAGTGCAGGTTTACTTGGAGTTTCTAGAAGATCCAGAAGTAGATTTGGAGGACAAACCTTTTGCTATCAGACACCTTTACTAGTGTTGCTGCCTACATCTGTTTATATAATCATCTCTGTAGTTCATGAACTAACAATGAACCAGTCAGAATAGAAGAATATTGAATTATTAGTTCTCCAGTTTATTTTTTTTGTCCGCATTTACATTCAGGTTAGTGCCATTGTCTAGCAAAGCCATCTAGTATGTTTATGCAATTTAATCTTATAGCAGACTTTTTTTTGTGGGGGTGTGAAGGGTGAATGTGTCCTTCAGTCCTCTCTGGCAGTAAATTCTAACGTCTTTATTAACATCTTAAATCCTGATTTTCTCAGAAAGGACTAAAAAACACCATCAGTGAAACATTTAAAGACAGGAGAGTTAAAGAGACAGGACAGTTAGAGAGACAGGACAGTTAAAGAGACAGGACAGTTAAAGAGACAGGACAGTTAGAGAGACAGGACAGTTAAAGAGACAGGACAGTTAGAGAGACAGGACAGTAAGAGAGACAGGACAGTTAAAGAGACAGGACAGTTAAAGAGACAGGACAGTTACAGAGACAGGACAGTTAAAGAGACAGGACAGTTAAAGAGACAGGAAAGTTACAGAGACAGGACAGTTACAGAGACAGGACAGTTAGACAGGACAGAGGACAGTTAAGAGAGACAGGACAGTTAAAGAGACAGGACAGTTAGAGAGACAGGACAGTGAGGGTGTGGTGTGTGAGGGGTGTTATAATATGTAAGAAGCAGAAACTACTAACAAGAAAACTGGATGAACACCTTCTACCAGCTATAGACCTGAATATGGAGAACTGATGTAAACATTATTGATTGATTGTGTTGACAGTAGGGGGGGGGGTGTTGGAGGAGGGGTGTACTGAATAAATGTGTCCGTGCCCATATACACCTCCCTCAGCCACGCGACACACACCTTGACGACAAATCGCAGTTGCCATATTGGAGCAAAAACAACAAGCTAGGGCTGAAGCGATCACATAGTCTTTGTGCAGTTTATGCGGTTCGTACTTCAACGCGCCCGCAGGGACGACATGAGGAAAGAGCGGCGACCGGCGAGAACGAGCCGCAGATGCAATGAGCACCCCGCTGGAGGCGCGCGCCCCCATCCGCCCAAACCGACCAACCGACCATCCAGCTAACCCTAACCCTGACCATCCTAACCCTAACACCCGGACGATCCTCAATCCAAAGACCCATGCCATCCCGCAAATAACTCCGCACGATCAGCCGGGGACCGAGCGAGCGGCAACAGGGCGCCCTGCCATAGGCATGCATGTGCTGGTTGTTGTCCCACATATTCCCGCCCGGTGCCCGGGCGACCACCCAGCCACCGGCCGACCACGCAGAACCACCCACAAAACAACACAAGTCCTCCAACCGAAGAGCATCCAAACGCTACAAACAACCAGCCAATCAGCCGAAACAGATGAAAACACACCCCCCCAACAAAACGCCCGCTACACACGCGACCCGCAACAATGCTCCACAATGCGACCACAAGACATACGTGCACTGACAGGAGGGCCAGGCAGGGCACCCAGAAGGCCAGAACCACGACAAGGCCCCCACACCCACCAGCCCCCACCAACCGCCGACAGGGAGCAGAAGGGGGAAACGGGCGGGGCAGAGAGAGGGAAGGAGGGGGAAACCAGGGAGACGCAACCCCCCCCCAGTGGCCAGCCAAGACAGCTGCCCCCCTCCGCCCCCCCCTCCGCACAGCAGCGCAGACAAACGACGGGAAAGCGGCCCACACCAGAGGGCCATGCCAGTAAAGGGCCGCACAGCACCCCCCCACACCGCCGTGCACCAGCTCGCAGCAAGCCAACACCCCCACGCACACACCCAAGACCCCCCCACCCGGAGCCACACCGGGCACCCAGCCCACCAGCAGGGGCGCACCCGGGCCCACGCATCAACGCAGGGAGGCCACCACCGGCGGAGGGCCCCCCAAAAGCCAGGATAAGCCCCAGTGGCCAGGACCCCCGACCACACCCCAAATCCCCCACAGGGCCGGGAGGGACAAAACAAAACAAAAAAAGAGACAATATGGCCGGTCCAGCCCCCCCACCAACATGTGTGTTATGTGTATGTATTTTTTTTTATTTTTATTTTTTTTAAATTTTGTGTGTGTAAGCTAAGTGCATTAAAATCAACTTAGGGTGCAGAGGGTATTCCAGTTAGTTTACTTAGTTCTCCAGTTAATGGATAATTATTATTAATATATTTTGTACAATATAGTATTGCCAGGATGTGCGTGCTCTTCTCTCTCTTGAAGGTTTTTTTTCTCCCGCAAGGGGAGTTTTGTTTTACTTGTCATTTTTCTTTTATTTGGATTTAATATTATAATTTTAGTTAATATTATGTTGAGTAGTATTGTACTATTCAATTAAATTCAATTTTATTTGTATAGCGTCTATTACAGTACTATCTAGTATAGTAATAGACACTATACAAATAAAGTTGAATTGAGCTGAACCCAGTCTTCTTCATGAGACCTGCTGGCTCTGAGCTGCTGGGTCAGGTTCAGTTCTAACCTGGATGGTCAAAAAGGTGTTTAACTGTGACATTCAGACTCATTCAGTCCCAGGTGTGTCCCGCAGATCCAGACACACCTGAATCCTCCAGACCAGTAAACTCCTGAAACATCAGCGTTTACAGAGGCCACCTCTCTGTTGTGTGCAGGACTTCGTGGTCGTGGGAGGAAACCTGGACTTCACATCTACATTTAGACAGAATCTGAAGGCGATGGTGAAGGGCCCCGGCAGGTAAACGGCTCAGGTGTGAACGTGGAGGAGGAGTCCAGACCAACGCCGCTCGCTGCTGCTCTGGATCTTGATGTTTCACTGATTCACACTTTGTTCTGTTTCCTTCTCTGCAATAAAAACTTGAGCATCAGAGGGTCATGTGATGTTTCCTTTCACACCTGAGCAGGATCAGCCAATCACACTGCGGCTGCTGCTTCAGTTCCAATAATTCATTTCAGCACCGAATGTAGCGCAGGTGAGAGTCCAGGACAGTCATCCTCCTCTTCATCAGCAGCAGATCATTACTGTCATTACAGCCGTTTCATATTTAACTTCGTTCATAACAAATCATTGTCCAGGTGATTGTTTCTTTGATTTGTCCCGTTTTCTGTGATCAGCCTCTGTCAGGTGTGTTCTCTAGTTATCCAGGTGCTTGGAGTTGAGAAACCACTTCAAAGATGCTTTTCTAAAACAACAAAGAGGCGGGAAAGAAACGTGTCAGTGATTCAGATAAAAGCTCCTCGGCAGCTACTCTGAGAATAAATAACTCAGTAAAGGAAATGTAGAAATCCAGATGTGAGACGAAGTTTCCACATTTAGAGAGTAAATAAAACCTAAATCAATCTTCCTGTTTTTATACCTGAACTTTCTCTGAATCTGTTATAGAAACACCTCAGAGTTTATTCATAGTAAGACTGAGTTTCCTGTTTATTAAAAGCTTCTTCTTCTACTTGAAAAATAATATATATATGTATGTACAGTTCTAAAAAAGTTGGTTTGTTGTGTAAAACAGAAATAAAACCAGAATAAAATGATAAATGAATATTTTATTCCCAGTAGATCATAAAGAACATATCAGATGTTAAACTGAGACATTTGACTGTTTCTGTCAGGACTTTAGTTTTAGGAACGACACAAACACAGAAGTTTCAAGAACAGGTGACGGACAGGAAGGAGGACGGCAGAGACGGACGAACAGAGACAGAAAGACAGGACTTAAGTCCACAGAGGGACAAACGAGGCAGCTGCAGACCGTCAGGGAGATACAGGAGACTGAATCCAACTGATAATTAATTAGTGACATTTTTCTTTCTCTTGTTCAACAAGACAGTCAAGTGATGAGTAAAAGCATAAAATTAGGGCCTTAGAGTCAAAGTGCTTCTTCTTCTCTTCTTCTTCCAGACCTCCATGAGTGAGGAGGGATGAACCTTGACCCTTTGAGTCCAGGTCATGTGACTGGTGTTTCCTGTCCTGTTGTAACTTCTAAAAAACCCAACACAGTACAGTTAATACTCCCTGAACACACTGTGACATGAGAGCGCCACTGCCCTCTACTGGAGTTTGTGTGCATTTACACTTTATTCCAGTACAACAATAAAAGCATGTTCCCGGGTCACAGGTGCCCGTGGCACCGTGTCCAAGTATTTGAGGACTGCTTTTGACCCACTGAGCTCAACTACATCTTTGAGGAGGAGCAGTCGGGTCACATGACTGGATGAACCCTCTATCCTATCAGTTTACTTCACAACATCACACATGTTGATTATCTCAGTCCAGCCTCGGTACGGGGACGTCCGGCCATGAAGACTACTGTTCACATTTTCAGGGATCTAGTCTCAGTCTGACGGAGAGTCCGCCAGATGTTTCTGAGCCCAGATGCTGGGCCTGTGGCCAAAACAGATGCTGTTTCTGAAGCAAAGATTTGTTAGGATTTAGAATGAACTCAGTTAGAACTTTAAACTGTTAAAGCTAAAGCTGTATTGCCTGTAGGCTGGCTGATTTTATGATGGTGAAGTCCTCAGTGTTGCTGCTTTATGACCTAACGACTGGGATCTCCTGACTTCCTGACCTGCTGTTGTTTTCCAAGGAAGTATGTGACAGCATAAGATTACAAATTTAGTTACATCCCAGCTCCTGGAACAAACTCAACCACCTGTGATTGGACATCTGGATTTCTGGAGACAAAGAGTCATAAACTCAGAGGAGACCAGGGTCCGCCTTCCTCTGGATCTTTAAAGACAAGAACAATCTAACTTGGATCGTGCATTTCATCCATGGCAGCATCTCGGTGATGTTGTGGACAAGTGTACCATCGGCCGATTAAAATATTCTGCATGGCATAATAATTCTTTTTATTCATGATTGCATTAAACTCTTTGATTGACCTTTGATTCTAGTCTGGTCATTAGGCACCAGATGAAAGAACACGGAGAGATACTTTCAGATTCCTCCGGTCTGTTCTCGACCTCCAGCGAAACAACCAGGCTGACGGACAGCTGCATTGTTAACTTTTTAGTGACCCGAGTCTCTGACGCCCTAGTTTCTGGAGGTCTCGTGGTCTTGTAGAGGTGTAAATCACTAGATGAAGAGAGATGACAGCGAGGAGGTCATGTGGTATAAAAAGAGTGACCCTCAGAGCAACTGAGAGCATCTTCATGTCAACATAGATCTGTAAACTGCTCCCTCACAGAGAGATTTTAAAATCTGAATCTGCTCTGATCCAGGATTCTAGCTGATCATCAGTCCTGGACCTTCACAGCTGGATTTCTCCAGATGCTCCAGATGTTTTCTGCTGGTCACAGGTCTGGACTGCGGTCAGACCAGTTCAGCAGCTGGATCTCCTCCTGTGATGATCCAGTATCTGGTTCAGCATCGTCCCTGAAAGAGACGTTGTCTGGATGGAGCAGATGTTGCTCTGGAACCTCTATGTTCTCTTCAGCATTGATGGAGCCTTTCCAGATGTTCCAGCTGTAGACACTAATGAACCCAGACCATCAGAGATGCAGCTGTTGAACTGTCTGATAACAGCTGGATGGTTCCTCTCCTCTGGAGTCGGTTATGTAGCTCCTGTTAAACTGAATCAATAAAACAAGAACCTTCTGGACAGATGTTGTAACTGCAGCGAGACTAAAGGAACATTCAGGCAGTCTGATCCGTGATGGGTTCATCTTATCCGTGATGGGTCTCAGACGTACATCTTATCTGTGGACGTTCCTCTGGTCCCAGACGTACATCTTATCTGTGGACGTTCCTCTGGTCCCAGACGTACATCTTATCTGTGGACGTTCCTCTGGTCCCAGACGTACATCTTATCTGTGGACGTTCCTCTGGTCCCAGACGTACATCTTATCTGTGGACGTTCCTCTGGTCCCAGACGTACATCTTATCTGTGGACGTTCCTCTGGTCCCAGACGTACATCTTATCTGTGGACGTTCCTCTGGTCCCAAACGTACATCTTATCTGTGGACGTTCCTCTGGTCCCAAACGTACATCTTATCTGTGGACGTTCCTCTGGTCCCAGACGTACATCTTATCTGTGGACGTTCCTCTGGTCCCAAACGTACATCTTATCTGTGGACGTTCCTCTGGTCCCAGACGTACATCTTATCTGTGGACGTTCCTCTGGTCCCAGACGTACATCTTATCTGTGGACGTTCCTCTGGTCCCAGACGTACATCTTATCTGTGGACGTTCCTCTGGTCCCAGACGTACATCTTATCTGTGGACGTTCCTCTGGTCCCAGACGTACATCTTATCTGTGGACGTTCCTCTGGTCCCAGACGTACATCTTATCTGTGGACGTTCCTCTGGTCCCAAACGTACATCTTATCTGTGGACGTTCCTCTGGTCCCAAACGTACATCTTATCTGTGGACGTTCCTCTGGTCCCAGACGTACATCTTATCTGTGGACGTTCCTCTGGTCCCAGACGTCTGTATCCAACAGAGCTTAATCCGACACCTGCAGACCGGAATCGATCAAAGTTCTGACCCGGAGAAAACTATAAACCTAAAATCACAGATCCAGTCCTCAGGAACCGGTCCGTGACATCACAGGGGGTTTGGACGATGTCTGGAAGCTCTGCCCCAGTACTGGGTTGACCTGATCGTTACCTGATGGTTATGATCGTTACCTGATCATTACCTGATCGTTATGATTGTTACCTGATTGTTATAATCGTTACCTGATCATTACCTGATCGTTACCTGATCATTATCTGATTGTTATCTGATCGTTACCTGATCATTATGATCATTACCTGATTGTTATAATCGTTACCTGATCATTACCTGATCGTTACCTGATCATTATCTGATTGTTATCTGATCGTTACCTGATCATTATGATCATTACCTGATTGTTACCTGATCATTACCTGATCATTATGATCATTACCTGATCATTACCTGATCATTATGTTCATTACCTGATCGTTACCTGATCGTTATGATCGTTACCTGATCGTTACCTGATCGTTAACTGATCGTTATGATCATTACCTGGTCATTACCTGATTGTTATAATCGTTACCTGATCGTTATGATCGTTACCCGATCATTATCTGATTGTTATCTGATCGTTACCTGATCATTACCTGATCGTTATGGTCATTACCTGGTCATTACCTGATCATTATGGTCGTTACCTGATCGTTATGGTCGTTACCTGATCGTTAAGGTCATTACCTGGTCATTACCTGATCGTTACCTGATCATTATCTGATTGTTATCTGATCGTTACCTGATCATTACCTGATCGTTATGGTCATCACCTGATCGTTACCTGATCATTATCTGATTGTTATCTGATCGTTACCTGATCATTACCTGATCGTTATGGTCATTACCTGATCGTTACCTGATCATTATGGTCATTACCTGATCGTTATGATTGTTACCTGATTGTTATGATTGTTACCTGATCGTTATGATCGTTACCTGATCATTATCTGATTGTTATCTGATCGTTACCTGATCATTACCTGATCATTATGGTCATCACCTGATTGTTACCTGATCATTATGATCAGGTAACGACATTAGTGAACTGAAGTTAGATGGTAGTAATCTGGAACATCCAACAAAAACTTCACAGCGCTTTGAGTGAACACTTTATTGAAGGATTTTACCTCAGGAAGGCTCCTCCCTCCTGATGACATCATCACACTGATGGTTAAACACGCAGAGTTCTGATTGGTCAGCACCAAAAAGCAGTCTGAAAGCGGTTTCAAGTGTCCTCCCTCCTCTCTGTTCTAGATTTCTGCTTCCTCTGCTCCTCCGCTCACATCCTAGCTCCTCCCCTTATACCCTAGCTCCTCCCACCAGAGAGGAGATGAGGAGAGGAGAGGAGGAGACACAAATCAGCTCAGAGGCCTTTTGATCAGAGCAAAACTAAGGAAGCCCAGAAGGACCAAATATAATGAAGAGCAAACTGTTAATGTCTCAAAGTCAAGATGATCAATTTATCAGTAATTAATCAGTAATGCTTTCAAAGATTGGAAACATAAAAACCTGAATTCTGGGCCCGTTTGGCAGCTGATATGAAACATTTTGTTTTGGATTTGGTCTTTCAGGGCTCCCGTACCTTTAAATAAAGACTCAGTCCGACACGTCTCCACATTTTATTAACGTTTCATGTCTTCGTGTCTCCGAGGTATCAAGTCTCATCTACATGCATCGTCTTCCTGGACTTTTCCAGATGTGGACGTTCCAGGTTTTCCAAGATGTTTCCAAACACAGATTGTTTATTGTGATGAGTTTTCACTCATGTTGGGAGCCTCTGGATCCCCAGACACTTATCTCTCTGCTCGTCTTCTCCGTCCGTCCTCCCCGTCTCCCCTCCGTCCCCCCTCCGTCTCCCCTCCCGTTCCCCCTCATGGCCCCCCGGCTCCCCCCAGTGGCGAGCCTCAGTTCCTGCGCTGCTCCTGGTCTCTCCTGCGCTGCTTCTCCTTCTGTTTCTCCAGCTTCTCCAGAGCTTTTCTCTCCTTCTCCGCTGCTGTTTGGACGTCTTTGATGCGACGCTTCAGAGCGCTGCGGTCAGACGAACTGAGCACGCCCAGACCCTGCAGAGGACCAGAGGACACGGTGAGTCCACTACCCTGATGAAACCAGGTGAAAACCACCGAACCCGTATCAGACATCTGGCATCACAGTTGACAGAGACCAGTTCAAAACGCTGGGCATCATGGGAAACCAAAACAGCCCCGGGGTCAAGGAGGCGTTCACATGTCAGAGATGTCAAAGATGTAAGAGATGTCAGAGATGTTAGAGATGTTAGAGATGTTAAAGACGTCAGAGATGTTAGAGATGTTAGAGATGTTAGAGATGTTAGAGATGTTAGAGATGTTAGAGATGTTAGAGATGATGTTAGAGATGTTAGAGATGTTAGAGATGTTAGAGATGTTAGAGAGAGATGTTAGAGATGTTAAAGATGTTAGAGATGTTAAAGATGTTAGAGATATAAGAGATGTTAAAGACGTCAGAGATGTTAGAGATGTTAGAGATGTTAAAGATGTTAAAGACATCAGAGATGTTAGAGATATAAGAGATGTTAGAGATGTTAGAGATGTCAAAAATGTTATAGATGTTAAAGGTGTTAGAGATGTTAAAGATGTTAGAGATATAAGAGATGTTAGAGATGCTCCACTTCCTGCTCTCGGTGGAGGCAGTCGCATTTCTGTGAGCTCCCATCTATCTGTCCCTGCTGCTTCTCTTTTGTCTTGTCTGAGCTTTTTTTGGAGCCTCACTCGGCATAATATTCAAATCTCTAATTATGGATCTGATCAGCTGGTTTCTCAATGCAATTAATCAATTTTTCTCGAAGAGAAAACAGGACACAGGAGAGTCCTCCGGTCCCGATGGAATACTGGCTGGATACATCAAGGATTTTGGATGGAATCTGGGATGTCTGCCCCCCTTGTTCATTGTGGACACCAAAGTGTACCTATTGGGATTTATGATCACAGGATTTCTGCTGTTTGGAGTTGGCGGATACCTGCTGTATCGGAAAATTTACACGGCAGCTGCTATCCTGGACACCGTCAACCTGCCTGCCGTGTGTGTTGGAATGAGTCGCGCTGTGATCACTCAGACTGCTGCTCTTGGTGAGCTGAACCGGAAACTGGAAGTGATTCTGGTGACGGTTTTGAACTCTGGCGAAATGGATTCGATCCTGGAGAAGTTCAAGCGCCGCTCAGGCAGAATTGACCTGTAATTCGGACAATTGGAGTTATTCCCGCCGAGATGGACCAGCAAAAAACTTTGAAGGCAGACAGAATTTATGTCAGCCTGACCGAAAACATTCTTCTCTTATCTGAATCTGGCTCCCCTGAAACGAAGCTCGCCTCCAAGGCCGGCCTTCGACCTAATCTCTCCTGAATATTATGACTTTCTGA
The DNA here is from genome assembly GCA_018398805.1 of Hirundichthys speculiger. Lineage (NCBI taxonomy): Eukaryota > Metazoa > Chordata > Actinopteri > Beloniformes > Exocoetidae > Hirundichthys > Hirundichthys speculiger. Next base: position 18,731 of record JAGFBZ010000496.1, on the reverse strand, counting down.
CGCTCCTTCCCGACCCCCTCCCCTTTCCAAACAACACCTGTGGCTCCAGACCAGGGGTCACTGGCTTACGCACACACATACACATGCACACACACATACACATGCACACACACACACACACACACTTCCCCCCCCCTGCCCAACTGCCTCCGCTGGCTCCTGGATGTTTTTACCCCCCCACGCTGGACGGACTGGGCACTCGAGCGCACAGACTGTTTAGCTGGACACTCCCCCTCCCCCCACCTCTTTCCTGACCCATATGATGTCTTCGTAATAAGTTTGTTATGCTTGTGCTGAGGTTTTTTTCGTGAATCCCACAACATGTGCCTCTGATCAAGGACATGTGGTGTGAGACACCTCTTTTTTATCCTCTCCCCCTCCATCCCCTATGTGATCATATTTTCTTCTGCTAAAAGTGCCCTGGCCGGAGGGTGGTGTACTTGGGCATGTGCTTGAGTATACTACTCTCTGACACGGTAGAAGCGCTCTTATAGCGCTGACCCAAGCACCGTTGACTCCTGTCCATATGTTGTTGTTGTTTCTGTATGTTTCTCTTGGACGGTGTACTAGGAAGACAAATTTCACTGTGTTGGGACGCTGGCTCAGTGACAATAATAAATCTGATTCTGATTCTGAATACAGTGTACCATTGCCCTTTCTTTTACGACAGGCTCAAAGCCATTCAAAGTCCATTAATGTTTTGAGAAGTGCAGATCAATGAGGGCTGACCCCGTTCTTCCTCTTCTCGTTGACCTTCCTGCTTCTGGGATCGATCCACTTGATTGTCTTGGTGCCAGAGGTTGGATTGATCCCAATGAAGCATCTGAAGTCACAAAATCAGAAGAAAGAACACTTAATGAAAAGCATTGTTTACAAGAGACAGTAAAACCCATCAAGTTGTGGAGATAAGCATCAGTTTTCCAAATATGCAAAACTGCAAAACCAATATTGCAATATTTTTATTACACACATGATTTATGATTGTTCTTCTGGCATTTTTAGAAGCATGTTCTTTCTGTTGCCTTCCACAGGAACAAACCCACAGGTAAAAGGTTGAATACGGAGAATTACCAGAATACCACCATCTATTGATCAAGATAGGCAACGACAATAACAGAAAAATAATTCCTGCAGTTGGTTGCCAGGCAGTTGCTAAGTGTCGTCTCTCCTCACTCCTGTTATGATTGATCGGCATCAGATTAATCAGATTAAGAATTTTTAAGTACATAAATTGGACTTGGAGTAAAAAAAAAAATCACGCACCACAGACGTGCACGTTAATAACATGATTCATGATCATAAAATGTTTTTCTATCAAGTCGACACATTTGTCCATGTTCTCTCTCTGCTCAGACTCATTTCTACTTTCACCTGGTTTCAGGTGAGCTGCAGCTCGATCGTCCCTCTCTCATCTTTTATTTTATTTAATTTAACCATTATTTATACAGGTAAGACACATTGAGATCACGATCTCATTTTCAAGTGTGACCTGGTCAATAATAAATCACAATAAAATACATATAAAACAATCAATATAGTTATAAAAAATAAAATAAAATAATAAAAATAAAAAACATAAAATAATAAATATGTTAACAAATACAGTTAAAAGTGGGAGAGAATAAAATAAAATAATAAAAATAAAAAACATAAAATAATAAATATGTTAACAAATACAGTTAAAAGTGGGAGAGAGTCAGCTCTCTCTAAGTCTCTTAACAGAACTTTAAAACTAAAACTTCCTCCTCAGATTCTTCTGTTTCTCTGCTTCAGTCGCCTGTTTACGTGCACGATTCATTTCCAGCTGCTGATTCAAATTCAAATTCAAATTCAAATTCAAATTCAAATCAAATCCTTTATTGTCACTGTTCGCATTGTTACCAACATTAACTGTGAAAATCAGTTTAGCAGCTCCACATGGCAGCGGGAGAGAAAAACAAGAAAGAAAAAACACAAAAGCCCGATATCACAATAAACAATATAAAAACAATGTAAAATATAAAATAAGTATTTACAGGGTGCCAAGATGCTCTGTAGAAATTAACCAGCAGGGGGCGGGGCAGGTGAGCCTGCTTCAGCTTCCTGAGGAAGTAAAGGCGCTGATGGGCTTTCCTCACCTGGTACGATGTGTGAACAGCCCAGGTGAGGTCGGCCGATATATGTACTCCTTCAAACTATTGATCAGGTTAATATGACAGAACGAGCGTTAACACGAGTTAAAAAAAAATAGCAGCGTTAAAAGGAATTTGCGTTAACTTTGACAGCCCTAGTTTATTTTGATAGAATCCCATTATACCGCTGCTATCGTTTCATTTTATTTCATTCAGGCTACATTTCTCCCTCATCTCTCTGACGACCGGGTGCCCCCCCCCACACACCACACACTCTCTCTCTCACACACACAAAACAAACACACCTCTCTCTCGCTCTCACAAACGACAGCGCACACACACAGCGCGCTCACACACACACGCGCGCGCTCTCTCATAACACGCGGCACACACAACACTCTCTCTCACACGCGCACAAACAACACACACGCGCGCGCGCGCGCACACACACACACGCGCGCGCGCGCGCGCGCGCACAACACACAGCGCGGCGCGACACACACACACACACACACGCGCGCGCGCGCGCGCGCACACACACACACACGCGCGCGCGCACACCACACACGCGCGCGCGCGCCACACACACACACTCGCGCCGCGGCACACACGCGCGCGCGCGCGCGCGAGCACCACACACACACGCGCGCGCGCGCGCGCACTCTCGCGCGCGCGCGCGCACACAACACGCGCGCGCGGCGCGCGCACCACACGCACACGCGCGCGCACACACACACGCGCCGGCACACCACACGCGCGCGCGCACACCACACACACACACCACAACCTCGCGCTCGCTCTCGCTCACACACACACGCGCGCGCTCGCGCAAACACACGCGCGCGCGCACGCGCGCGCGCGCGGGCGCGCGCAACACACACACACACGCGCGCGCGCGCGCCCACACACATCACGCGCGCGCGCGCGCCACACACACACGCCGCGCGCGCGCGCGCGCGCCACACACACACACACTCGCGCGCGCACACACACCCCACCCACACACTCTCTCTCTCTCCACACACTCTCTCTCTCTCACTCACTCTACACTCTCTCTCCTCTCTCTCTCACTCTCTCTCTCTCTCTCTCTCTCTCTTGGTCTGACTATCCCAAAACAGTTGGAGCCCCCCCCCCCACCACCCCCCCCCCCCCACACACCACACACACAGTAATTTCCTCTCATTCCGGTGACAGGGCTAATGCTCGAAGTTCGCGCTAGCTTAACTTAAAGTATTTTTCGCTAGACATGTGCAGTCTGAGTCCCACAGAGCGTATATTCCGTATAAAACACGAGCGAGATGAACAAAATAATGTCAAATACAATCACTAACACAAAGAAATAATAATAATAATTCTTACCGAAATGCTGGTTTTGCAGTTTTCTCTCCTCCTCTCAAGTTACTTTCTTCGTTCCTGTCAGCAACATGACGAGACATGAACTGCGTTACTGAGTAACTAAATATCAAGAAGTTAGGCCTAGTACTTGAGTCACATTTTACTTTTGTAGGGTAAAAACGTCTTACTTACACTTTATTGAGTAGATGTGGAGGTTTTCTTTCCTGGATCTGCATAACGTCCTCTTTAAACCGCTTAATACAACTAGTATTTAACTGTAAACGATACATATTACAGGTACAATACTACGAACAGTATTTAATACTAACAGTATTTAACTGTAAACGATACACAGTATTTAAGTAAACGTATTTATACGAACATAAATACGTTAATAACTTAACAGTATTTAACAGTAAACTGTAAACGATTACAGTTAACATTTAACAGTATTTAACTGTACGATAATACGAACAGTATTTAACTGTATTTGTAAACGATTTAACTAACATAACAGTATTTAACTGTATTTAACTGTAAACGTTTACGTTTACAGTTAAATACGAACAGTATTGTAACGTAAACGATACATATTACAGTTAGATAACTAACAGATTTAACTGTAATATGTATCGTTTACAGTCAGAACCAGTTGAAAACAAAACCATCCTGTAATTTTACAATGTGCTATTGTAAACTTCTGCTTTAAGTTACTGTATTTATATTTCACCCATAATGCATTGCAATATACAGTTATACCTTGTAAAATGATAAAACAAGTAGATACTGTAGTTTTTTTTTACTGTAGAAGTTACAGAAATTGATTACAGTGTGGATGTTCCAGCTGAGTACATTAAATTCAGCCAAGTGGTTTTCACCTGAGTACATTAAATTCAGCCAGGTGGTTTTCACCTGAAGCTGACAGGTGGAAGGAAGCTGAGCCAAGAAAGCAGCTTTTACTGAAATGTGTTTAAAGCTGAATGAATCCTCTCTGACAGGTGTGTGTGTAGAAACAGTAGCAGCATCACCTGATCGTTCTGAGCTGATTCAGGTGTAGAAAGTAGCTGCTTTGTTCTTCAGGTTTACCTGGATGACGTGGCAGCAGGTGGTTCAGAGGGTCAGTGTCGGTCCAGGTGTATCTTTGCTTATTCAAATATAACTCTTAACCCAGTCAGCACAGGAAGATTACCTTCAGAGGAAAAAAAGATAAACACACCTGGAAACAATAAAAGTTCCATAATATTGAGAAACAAAGAGGAACCATAAAAGCAGCAGCTTAAAACCAGACTGTTTTAAACTGTAACTGTTAATTAATTAA
>JAGFBZ010000496.1:0-13828 GCA_018398805.1 Hirundichthys speculiger | reverse complement strand
ACAGTATTTAACTGTAAACGATACACTAACAGTATTTAACTGTAATATGTATCGTTTACAGTCAGAACCAGTTGAAAACAAAACCATCCTGTAATTTTACAATGTGCTATCGTAAACTTCTGCTTTAAGTTACTGTATTTTTATTTCACCCATAATGCATTGCAATATACAGTTATACCTTGTAAAATGATAAAACAAGTAGATACTGTAGTTTTTTTTACTGTAGAAGTTACAGAAATTGGTTACAGTGTGGATGTTCCAGCTGAGTACATTAAATTCAGCCAGGTGGTCCCTGTCAGAGAGAATGAATCCTCTCTGACAGGTGTGTGTGTAGAAACAGTAGCAGCATCACCTGATCGCTATGAGCTGATTCAGGTGTAGAAAGTAGCTGCTTTGTTCTTCAGGTTTACCTGGATGACGTGGCAGCAGCAGGTGGTTCAGAGGGTCAGTGTCGGTCCAGGTGTATCTTTGCTTATTCAAATATAACTTTTAACCCAGTCAGCACAGGAAGATTACCTTCAGAGGAAAAAAGATAAAACACACCTGGAAACAATAAAAGTTTCCATAATATTGAGAAACAAAGAGGAACCATAAAAGCAGCAGCTTAAAACCAGACTGTTTAAACTGAACTGTTAATTAATTAATTAATCTTTTCTGGATTGACTGCTGGTCGTTTCTAACTCAGAGTCTCGTCTTCAAAACTCTCAGGTGAAGTTTTGTTGTCCGTGAAACTGTTAATGAAACTGTTAATGAAACTGTTAATGAAACTGTTAATGAAACTGTTAATGAAACTGTTAATGAAACTTCAAACTAATGACCTGGAAGGAGACAGTTTCCTCTCCAGCTGCTGGAGCATCTTTTTATTTCTGAAAAGCCTTCAGTTATTCTGCAGACAGCAGGTTTACCTGCAACCCAGAACCAGACCTGGACCCAGCAGCCAATCATCTCTGGACACGAGTCCCTAGAGGACACAAAGACAGTCGTTGGAGACATTTGAATAAGCAGAGATACAGCTGGACCAACAATGGCCCTCTGATCCACCTGCTGATGGTTTGGAGTTTCCTCCAGTAACTGAGGTCCATCAGAGGCTCCTGGTTCCAGATGTGCTGCTGGTCTTTTTAATTGGTACTTTTAATCTATCACGAACGTGTCTTTCATGCCTTAATTATCCAGGAAACCATAAATAAATAATGTGGCAGGGACTACGAGCCATCACGGACTACAAAGCATCCCGCTCACACCCGGAGAGTGCCGACCCCCTCCTGGCTGACGAACTTAACACCTTCTTCGCCAGGTTTGAGTCAGGAGACCGACTCCCCGCTGCGCTCCCAGTGGGAGGGGGGGGGGGGGGGCACTTTCTGTGACTGAGCGGGATGTGAGGAGGGAGTTCAGACGTGTGAACACCAGGAGAGCAGCAGGGCCAGACGGCGTTAGTGGACGTGTCCTTAAAGCCTGTGCTGATCAGCTGGCCCCTCTGTTCACCGAAATATTCAACCTCTCCCTGAAACAGTGTGTGATCCCCACCTGTTTCAAAAAGTCCATCATAGTCCCCAAAACACCTGTCCCCAAAACACCTGTCCCCAAAACACCTCACCCCAGCAGCCCACAGGACTACAGACCCATAGCCCTCACTTTCATTCATCACCTCCACCCTGCCCCCCACCCTGGACCCTCTACAGTTCGCATACCGGGCAAACAGATCTGCGGACGATGCCGTAGCCCTCCTCCTCCATAAGACCCTTTCCCACGTGGATACTGGTAGGGGGAACTATGTGAGAATACTGTTTGTTGATTACAGCTCAGCATTCAACACCATAGTTCCCTCCAGACTGGTATCCAAGCTGTACGACCTGGGCCTGTACTCCTCCTTGTGCAGGTGGGTCTACAGCTTCCTGACCAGCAGAACACACCTCATCCCCCCTCACCCTCAACACCGGAACCCCTCAGGGCTGTGTGCTCAGCCCTCTGCTGTACTCCTTGTACACTCATGACTGCGTAGCCACTTCAGACTCCAACGTCCTCATAAAGTTTTCTGACGACACCGCTGTTGTGGGTCTGATCTCCCACGACAACGAGTCAGCCTACAGGAGCGAGGTCTCACACCTGGAGGACTGGTGCAGGGAGAACCACCTCCTGCTGAACGTCAACAAGACGAAGGAGCTGATTGTGGACTACAGCAGGAAGCAGCAGAGGGACCCCCTCCCCCTTGTCATCTGTGGTTCTGAGGTGGAAAGAGTGGACACCTTTAAATACCTCGGGGTGACCATCTCGCAGGACCTGTGCTGGACTCAACACATCACCACAACGGTGAAGAAGGCCAGACAGCGTCTGTTCCTCCTCAGAAGACTGAGGGACTTCAGGCTCCCCCTCAGGGTGCTCAAGAACTTTTACAGCTGCACTATCGAGAGCATCCTGTGTGGGAGCATCACCACCTGGATGGGGAGCTGCACCAAACAGGACTTCTTGGCCCTGAAGAGGGTGGTCCGTTCAGCAGAGCGGACCATCAGAACCACCCTCCCAAACCTGCAGGACATTTACACTAAACGCTGCAGGACCAGGGCCCTGAAGATCCTCAACCAGCCCAGCCACCCCGGACACTATCTTTGTTCCCCTCTGCCATCAGGCCGGCGTCTCCGCTGCCTGAGAACCAGGACTGAGAACCAGGACTGAGAACCAGGACTGAGAACCAGGACTGAGAACCAGGACTGAGCAGATGAGGAAGAGCTTCTTCCCTCAGAACATCCGCCTGCTGAACTGTGACCACTACTCACAATAAGCTTAATATTGAACTTTGGACTTCATAGTTTTCTCATCACCTGCACTGTGTGTTTATTTATTATTTATTACTTATTTAAACTTAATTCTTTTTTTTCTCCTGTTTCTTCTTAAAAGAAGGCGTTTGCCCTGTGGGTACAATAACAAATTTTACTGCACAATGTACAAAGTATAATTGTGTACGTAACAAATAAAGATCTTGAATCTTGAATCTTGAATCTTGAAATATAATAATTTACTGTTCAAACAAGCATCAGTACCAGAGTTCCAGCTCTAATTGTGGATAAAACCTTTGGTTTTAAGACGTTACTTTTATGGTTCCTCTTTGTTTTATACGTTATGCAAACTTTACTGTTCTCAGGTGTGTTTCACCTGTTCTCCTCTTTAGGTCATCCTGCTGTGTCCAGCTGCTGATTGGTTGTCTGAAAGGGGAGGCGTGGCCTTCCAGCATCCCATAACTGACGGTTCTGTCCTGCTGAGCTCAGACCGTCTTCGTCTGAGAAGATCCAGACGGAACCACCCAGAAGAACCGCTGATCCAGCAACCCCAGCAGCCAGAACACCTCTCTGGACCAGACCAGCTCTCCCAGTCTCTCTGAACCAGGACCAGCTCTCCCAGTCTCTCTGGACCAGGACCAGCTCTCCCAGTCTCTCTGGACCAGGACCAGCTCTCCCAGTCTCTCTGGACCAGGACCAGCTCTCCCAGTCTCTCTGGACCAGGACCATCTCTCCCAGTCTCCTTGCAGGTCTGCAGCGTCGCTCTTTTCTGGAACCTTCAGGTGAGAACCAGACGGTTATTTGAATGTATCCAGGTGTGAAACTCCACAGGTGGACGTTTTAGGAGACGCGAAGTTTAATCCTGAACCTGAATTTAAACCAGAACTTCTTTCATTGTGTCATTATTTATTTAACAAAACTGTAGAGACAAATAACAATGAATTAAAATATAGTATACTATATTAAAATAGTCTCCATTGAAAATAAAATGAGCTCAAATCAACGGTTGTGAGCAGCGCTGAGGAGCCTTTACTGCTTCTCTAGAATCTAAGACGGTCGGTTTCATCCAGGTGTGCTGACCTCTAGAAAAACAGGTGTTGTAGCAGTTTGCTGCTCTGGGGCATTTAAGATGTATGTTAATGTAATGCTAAGGGGGAAAGACATCAGCAATGGTCTTAGAGAAACAATTTGACCTTAGAAATGTACCCCAAGGTCAAACTGTGATGTCCAGAAAAGTCCCAGAAGCTCATCTGAGCACCTGGAGGCCTCACTGTCCACGTTAAGAGTTAGTATGTGTGTTTAATTGGGAAGTTTAATTCCTCTTTAATTCAGAATTAAAGTTAAATCCGAATAAAAGTTACCATGTAAACACCTAATTCCATATGAAAATGTCAATTCCGAATTAAACTTAATTCTGAAGTAAGTGGCTGGTTTATTCTGATTTTAGTTCCGAATTAAATAATTCCGCGGTCATGTTTACACTCATTCCTCTTTAAATTAATTCCCGTCTTTCTGCGCATGCTAGTTCTCTTGCCCGTCTGTCGCGATGACGCTTATATTCCGCGCTGGGCTTGTTTTCAAAACAAAGTTTCAAAATGGCGGCACGCAGTAAACGGTGGTCAAGAGCAGAGACGATTTATTTAATAAATAGCTTGGAGGAACTGGAAATAATTAAAAGAACAGATGGCAGGAAACATTAAAATTGTGAGCTTTTCAAACGGGCCAGGTTAAATGAAGGAGGTTTCACAGATAGAGACGCCACCCAGGTCAAAAATAAGTGGAATGTTGTTGCTAATCGAGTTGTTGCTAAGTTTGTTTTCTTCTGGTAGATGTAAAGACGCCCCCCCCCCCCCCCATCCAATCAGAACCCTTCCCAACCCCCAGACCTAAAGCAGAGTTGGATAAAGCTGAACAACGTGTTTTCCATGTAAACCTTAATTCGGAATTACTATTTCCATGTAAACTCGAAAGAAAATAGTTTAATTCGGAATTAAAAAACATCATGTAACCGCGGCCAATGTCTCAACACGGCAGCAGATCTACATCAGAATGACTGAAAAAGTAGAGACTTGTGGGACTTTAGGGAGCTGTGACCAGAATTCCTCTAAAATCATGTGACAGACTGATAAAATAATGAAGTCATACAGCAAACCACCTCTTTAAGTTATTGATTTAAACCTGGATCTACAAGCTGTTGAGTCATAGGGTAGCCCTACTTAGGACTGCCCACATTATGGTTTTTTATCTGAGACTTCATTTTTGTTAAATAAATAATGTCACACTGAAGAACGTTTGATGGTGTGATTCATCTGAGGTTGTATTTGTCTACGCTTCACCACCATCAGATGGTTTAATTATCTGCTACTAACTTCTGAACGTGACTTCGTGTGTTGCAGGATGGTCCTCCATATGTTTTCCCTCCTCCTCCTTGCCTCCATCTTTGGCTCCGTTGCCACTGATCTTTCATTGCACATCAACAAAGATGCCTTGGACACACGTAAGACTCATGTAGCTCAGTACACCTGTAAACTCTGCTCCTCCTGTGGTTCAGGTATCCAGCTGACTCCTCCCCCCAAAGACACACCTGTTATCTGCGTGTGACAGTTGGTCACATGACCTCCCCATACACAAATCTGATATATGGCCATATATGTACATATAGGTGACATATTTGCCAAAATATTTTATGATATATGTACATATATGTAATTGCAATATTTGATTTAAACTTATATTCTAAAATACATGTGCAAACATGTAGAACAGGTATTTGCTTTTGAAATATATTTTTAAAATATATGGTAAAGTAAGTGGTCTAGATATTTGTATTTGACATATATTCCAAAATAATTGTTGGAATACGTAGTTTAGATATTTGTTCTTTACATATATGTCAGAATAAATGTGCAAATATGTAGTCTAGATATTTGTTTAGAACATATATTTCAGAATAAATGCTGTAAATTGTTAAAATTTGTTGACTAGATATTTTTGATGGCTTATTTTTATATACAAGTCAATGAGCAATATATTGCTATTTCATATACCAACATTGATGCTATACTAATATATGTGACATATATGTTTGAAAAATATATGTGCTGAATATGCCATACATACAGGCATGGACTGGCCATCGGGCGCACCGGGCAATGCCCGGTGGGCCGACGCACATCTGTGGGCCGTCCCAGGTCTGTCATAAAAAAAAAAAAAAGTATATAGTTTTTATGACCGCGATAACGGACTGGTATCGGCTCAAAAAATCTCCGGGGGGGGGGGGGGGGACCACGACACACTCAACAAACTTTTGAGACACTGGCAGCTAATAGACAAGCGCTCCAGTGCTGCGCTGATGTGAACGCAGTATGTCCCCGGGGTATGGTGGGCCGCCAGGGACCAAAAATGCCCGGGCCATTTTTTGGTCCCAGTCCAGCCCTGCATACATATATGTGCCACATATATTTTCCATATATAAAAGGGGCCATTTTTGTAATATTTTAAAATATATGTTTCAAATATGTACCAATATATGTTCACATGTGTGAAAGACATATATGGACACCGATATTATATATGTTATTTAAATATAGGGCCATATATCAGATTTGTGTATGGGTCTGTGGGGCCCAGAGTCAGGTTTCCAGCGTGTCTGTGGAGTCGTGACGTCTTTCATCCTGGTTGTGAAGCTGAGTGTTGTGTTTTCATTCCCAGTGAGGCGTCAGGCGGGGGCCTTCCTTCAGGAACGTCTGATCAACCAGCCGGTGGGAGGGTTCAATAAGTATGGGGTTTCAGTCACCAAGTAAGAGGCAACTTTCACTCAGCACTGACTTGTGACAGAACGTTACAAAACCCTTGTGATAAAAACATGGGGGACAAAAATGTGAATTGAAAAATGGAAAAATAGAGGTGAACTGAAAACAAGGGTGATAGACTGTTTTGTGATTTGATCAATTTAGCTGATTTGAGGTATTCCTGATGTTGTTATATTAGGCCATAGACCTGATCTCCAGTGGTTGTTTTGAGACTGATCATCTGAAACAGCTGCTGGTGGTTTAGAGTTTCCTCCAGTAACTGAGGTCCATCAGAGGCTCCTGCTCTCCTCCTCCTCTCTGAGCAGAGCATGCAGCTTCTCCAGGTTCAAATCAATTTTTCCTATCAGTTCAAACACCACAGCCAGTCTGGGTTCTCTGTTGTGTTCACAGCTCTGCTGGTTCCTTCACACAAGTTTACCGTGGTCAGATTTGCTGCCTCCATTTTCTTGATTTTTCGATAAACCAGGAAACCAGCAGCTCCAAACAGAAATCCTGTGAGCGTCCACCTTCGCCGAGAGCCGGAAAAGGAATCATAGTTATGTTTGAAAGAGAATCTGTTTTGTTAATTGTACTAACAGACCAGGGTTAGGGTTAAGGTTAGGGTTAGTCATAGTCAGGGGTAGTCATAACCCTAACCCTAACCCTGACTGGCTGTGGCTGGTCTGGAAGGATCTGAGGACGAAGCTTAGCTTAGCCTAGTCATGCTAACCACGGTAGTCATTTCATGTTGCTGCTGATACAACCGTTAGAGGGAAGATTGCACATTTAAACATTTAAAGAACTTTTGAAAAGCTGCTGAAAATGTTCAACTAATCATTAAGTATTTAAAACTGTCACTGTTGACCTCCTGGCTGGAAGAAACCAACTAAAATGAGGAGGACTGAGTGTGATTGGTTCATTTATCGTGTCATATCCTGCTCAGTGATGAAGTGTCTTTCACATCAAACAAGTATGAGCTGTTCCTCCTCTTCTTCTGTTCAGCGCCATGTTTACTGAGATGACCTTCGGTAAACTAGATCTTCAGTTCAAGGAGGGCTCTGGCTTCCAGCTGGTGATTCAAGACCTCAATTTCACCATCGACTTGGAGAATTTCAGATGTATAAAGATGTAAGTAGTCCTGTCAGCTCCAGTCAGCAGGAATGTTCCTGGGAACCATAAACCTGCTGAGGAACCAGTTCTTTATTCAGTGTTGAACTCTTTGTGTTTGAGCATCTAGAACATCCAGATTTGGTTCAGAGAGAGATAGACAGCAGAAATCTGGAACAGAAATCCATAAAAAAGTAGATAAATGTGAAAACATCTTCTTATTGCAGCAGAACGACACAAACCTGTCAGCTGACTGATTATTCTGATGTTTTTAGGACTAAAGTGGTGGGGACACAAAGCTACTGAAGGAAGCTGCTGCTTCAATAGAAAACAAACCTCTGATGGGCCGACTGGTTCTTATCGTTGTGTGTGACTGGTTTTCTGTCTCTGCTTCTACAGAAGTCTTCCAAGTCCATATAAAGCCACTGGTGTGAAACTTGACATAGAAGTGGGTCTGGCCCAAAAACAACAACGTCTGACAGTCGCACTGAAAAGCTGCAGCGCTTCAGTTGACAACATGAAGTCACAAACAGAAGGGTTGAAAGGGTAACTAAACTCTGCAGACTAATTCAAGGTGTTGCTGCTGCGTCTTCATTACAGCACTGACACCTATTCTTATTTTCAGATGTCTAACGGCAAAGATTATGGGCTCAATTGTCAACTACATGGTTTGTTTCCTCTTCATCTGGTGCAGCAGACACACACACACAAACACACAAACGAAGTTAGATGAAAAGTGTAGTTAGCAAGGAGACACTTCTTCATTGGTTCATTTCTGACCAATGAGAGAACAGTTGGTTCATGGCATTCGTTAACAGCTTTGAACCGCTACAGACGGTTGCCATGTGAACACAAACACCCCAAACAAAAAACGAAACAACTGTATTGATTCAGTCCCTGAATCGGAACCAACCAAACGGGCCACAGGTCTGAAAACAGCCTTAAACACATTATTGAGGCTCAGGGGGCTCCGGCTCCAGTTCGCGGATTTTGATTTTCACCCGCCGGTGAAAATATATATTAGGGCTGGGCAAGATAACGCATTATTATCGCATTAACTCATTAATTTAGTAACGCCGACATTTATTTTATCGCCCATTAATGCATGTTGCTCACATGCTTTTATTTTGAAAAGTCTGTTTCTGCCTGCAGCAGAACCGGAAGACAACTGACAGAAAAACATGCAGAAAAGCTAAAACAGACATGTAGAGCAGTAAAGTTACTGAACTTTAACGTTGGACATTTTCATTTTAAAGTTCTCCCAGACGGATGATTCAACAGAAACAAGGTTATTTGTAACAACTGACAAGTTGAACTCCCCGTTAAAAGTTTCTGCTGTTACCTCAGAAATGAATGTTCTGATTGTGGCTCAGGATTTTGTTGGTAGACTTTTTTTTAAATATATTTTATAAAAAAGCAGGATGACATTAATGTCCTGGCAGTGGCAATATGCTTTATTTTATTTGAAATTTTCAAGATGAGATTTACACTAAATATGTGTTACTGACAAGTGCTGATGTTAAAAGTGTTTGAACAACAAATGTTATGACACTTTAGTTCATATGGCAGCAGAACATTTCAATAAAAGTGACCTTTACACTATTTTTAAATTCATTATTTGATTTCACGTATACAATGTGATTAATTGTGATTAATCAGGGAAGTAATGCAATTAATCACAATTAAAAATTTTTAATTGTTGCCCAGCTCTAATATAGACAACTATATATAATAATATAGAGGGGATTAATATAGAGGGTATATATATATATATATATATATATATACCCTCTATATTAATCCTCCTCTATATATAGTCCCCTCTCTTATATATATATTATTATATTATATATATATATTATTATATATAGTCCCCTCTCTAATATAGAGGGACTATATATAATATATATATATATATATATATAATATATATATATATATATATATATATATATATATATTAAATATTTAAATAATTACTACACACTTTCTGTAAATCCAATAAACTTCATTTCACTTCTCAAATATTATTATGTTCATCTGCTATATTATATATTTAACTGAATTTGCTATTCCAAACATCCAGTGATTTACCAAAGATAATCTTAAAAATTGTCAGGGGTGTCCAAACTTTTGCACACCACTGTATATACAGTCATGGAAAAAAATGATTAGACCACCCTTGTTTTCTTCAGTTTCTTGTTCATTTTAATGCCTGGTACAACTAAAGGTACATTTGTTTGGACAAACATAACGATAACCACAAAGATTGCTCATAAGAGTTTTATTTAAGAGCTGATATCTTACCATTTTCCATGGTTTTCTTGATTATAACCTAAATCACTTAAGTTTTTACATCAATAGCTATGGCGTTGTACTGCCAAAAACACTGCTTTTATGCATTCAGTGTTTTCTTTTCTGTCTGTTTTAGTCACATGATGACGTTTAGTGGTACCAGGTATTAAAATGAACAAGAAACTGAAGAAAAAATGGTGGTCTAATATTTTTTCCATGACTGTATAAGACCCTCATAGGTCTTTCCTAGTCTTTTTTCAGTTTGAAGAAAGTTCAAATTACCATCATAACTGCCTTTAAAATGATTGAACTTCCCAGTCCCTGTAACATCTGTGTAACATCTGTTCCTACAGACCTGCTTTTTAATAGAAAGATTTGCAGTGCCACCTCTCAACCAGAAGTTGAACACCACTCCAATGATCGTAGAAGTGTTCCCAGACTTGCGTATCAGCGTTGACTATTCTCTGTCCAGAGATGTGCAAGTGACAGCCACCAGCTTGGAGATGTCTTTTAAAGTAAGAAGATATTAATTCCTCATGTGTGAATTGATTAACTGTGACAGTGTGACGCTTTGATGAAATGATCTGACCTCTAATAGGGATGTTCCTGGCGACTAATTTCCCTGTCGACTAAACGAAAATTTTAATTAAGACTAGTCGACTAGTCTAAAAAAAAAGGAAACACTCAGAAAACAGGGAACATTTAGCACAATTTATTGAAACATCGAAACAGAATTTGAAACATTGTCCCAAAAAATATTGTGTGTAACAAGAGTTCTTTAAGCCTTTAATCACAATGTTCAACAACCATGTCTAATTTTAAATGCCGCTGAAGTACGAGACACTTTGCACCGTGCAGTATGAATGAATGTGAACATGAAGGCAACTCAGTCAAACGTTAACCACCAAAATAAATAAATTGCCTCTGACACATTGAATCTTGCAGATTATCCGACAAAAATTATTGCTTTAATTCACTTTCAAGTTAATAAAACATCTAAATTATAATTAAATTTCAACCGAAACGAGCAGCATTTTGCACCGTGCAGTATGAATATAAACCATGCACATCCGAAAAAAACTCACTTAAAGTTAACAAATAATGTAACATCTAAAAAAGATATATTGCTGCTGGATTATTAAGCTCTATGCGCAGTTCAATATGAGTGTAAAATTAAACAAACATCTAAAATCTCTCAGACCGGACGGGAGAACACGTCTCCGGGTAGACAATGTGGCTAGCAGTGTGGCTAGCACCGCTAGCATCAGCACCGCTAGCATCAGCAGCCGTCGTCTCGTGCAGATTAACATCCAAATGCTTGAGTTGAATGTGGTTGCTCATTGCTCCAGTCGAGTGATTGTATGCCAGTTGTTTCTGACACAGTCTACATACTACCTTGTTTTCATTTTCTAGATTAAAGTACCGCCAAACCGGGCTGGTTTTGCGAGACTATCTTCCCACCGTGCCGTTTTAAAACTCCAGTCTACTCGAGCATTTCCGAGGGGAGGGGGGGGCTGCTGTCTGACGGCTCTGTAGCCCCGACTAGTGGTGGGCGGCTGTATGACAGTTAAAGCGCCTTGTACATGAATAAAAACACAAATTGGTTTTAAACGACTAATATTTCTGGTGCCGACTAGAAAGTGGGCGGACGTTTAATCGGTTAGACGACTAATCGCGCGCATCCCTAACCTCTAAAGGTATTTAACAGAACCAGATCTTAGTTTGAGCTTCACAGAGATAAATATACACAGTATTCAAGTTACAACCACTTGAACTTACGACCACGTCCAGCAGATGGCAGCGCAGCATTTTACACCCCCAGCAGCGTTGTACCACTACACTTAGTGACTAGACACCAACACTCTTATTTTGTCCATTTCATGGAGAGGGTTCTCCAGTGATGTTCTTGAGGGAGTTGGCCTCAGCCCTGTTCCCTCAGCCCTAATGTTCCCTCCGCCCTATGTTCCCTCCCTCAGCCCCTATGCCCCCTCAGCCCTATGTTCCCTCAGCCCTTTGTCTTTGTTCAGCCTAGCCCTATGTTCCCTCAGCCCTATGTTCCCTCAGCCCTATGTTCCCTCCAGCCCTTTGTTCTCCTCAGCCCTATGTTCCCCAGCCCTATGTTCCCTCAGCCCTTGTTCTCAGCCCTAGCCCTATGTTCCCTCAGCCCTATTGCCCTTCTCCAGCCCTATGTTCCCTCAGCCCTTTGTGTTCCCTATGTTCCCTAGCCCTGTTCCCTCAGCCCTATGTTCCCTCACTCCTTGTCCCTCAGCCCTATGTTCCCTCAGCCCTTTGTTCCCTCAGTTCCCTCAGCCCTATGTTCCCTCAGCCCTATGTTCCCTCACCCTATGTTCCCTCAGCCCCCTAGCCCTTTTCCTCACCCCCCTCATGTTCCCTCAGCCCTTTGTTCCCTCAGCCCTTTGTTTCAGCCAGCAGCCGTCATCACCCTATTTCCCTCAGCCCTATGTTCCCTCACCCTAGCCCTAGTTCCCTAGCCCTAGCCCTATGTTCCCTCAGCCCTATGTTCCCTCAGCCCCCTTTTGTTCCCTCAGCCCTCAGCCCTCCCTATCAGCCTTTGTTCTCCTAGCCCTATGTTCCCTCAGCCCTTTGTTCCCACAGCCCTCATGTTCCCTCAGCCTATGTTCCCCTCCAGCCCTATGTTCCCTCAGCCCTTTGTTCCCACAGCCCCTCAGTTCCCTCTATGTTCCCTCCCTCAGCCCTATGTTCCCTCAGCCCTATGTTCCCTCAGCCCTTATGTTCCCTCAGCCCTAGCCCTGTTCCCTCAGCCCTTTTTTCTTCAGCCCTATGTTCCCTCAGCCCTATGTTCCTCTCGCCTTCGCCCTCAGTTCCCTAGTTCCCTCAGCCCTTTGTTCCCTCAGCCCTTTGTTCCCTCAGTTCCCTCAGCCCTATGTTCCCTCAGCCCTTTGTTCCCTCAGCCCTATTTTCCCTCAGCCCTATGTTCCCTCAGCCCTTGTTCCCTCATGTTCCCTCAGCCCTATTGCCCTTCCCTCAGCCCTCCTTGTTCCCTCAGCCCTATGTTCCCTCTCTCAGCCCCCTATGTTCCCTCAGCCCTTTATGTTCCCTAGCCTCCCTCATCCCTCATTGTTCCCTCAGTTCCCACAGCCCTTTGTTCCCTCAGCCCTATGTTCAGCCCTATGTTCCCTCAGCCTAGCCCTAGCCCTCATGTTCCCTCCCCTTTGTTCTCTCAGCCCTATGCCCTCATGTTCCCTCAGCCCTAGCCCATTGTTCCCCCCAGTTCCCTTGTTCCCTCAGCCCTTCCCACAGCCCTATGTTCCCTCAGCCCTTTGTTCCCTCAGCCCTCATGTTTCCTCTCAGCCCTTGTTGTTCTCTCCCTAGCCCTATGTTTCCCTCAGCCCTTTATGTTCCCTCAGCCCTATGTTCCCTCCCTCAGCCCTTTGTTCCCTTTGTTCCCTCAGCCCTATGTTCGCCCTCAGCCTGTTCCCTCAGCCCTCCCTCAGTTTTCCCTCAGCCCTATGTTCCCTCAGGCCCTTGTTCCCTCAGCCCTATGTTCAGCCCTCAGTTCCATCAGCCCTTTGTTCCCTCAGCCCTTGTTCCCTCAGCCCTTTGTTCCCTCAGCCCTTTGGTCCCTCAGCCCTTTGTTCCCTCAGCCCTTTGTTCCCTCAGCCCTAGTTCCCTCAGCCCTCAGCCCTATTGCCCTTGTAGCCCAGCCCTCCTCAGCCCTATATGTTCCCTCAGCCCTTGTTCCCTCCCTTTGTTCCCTATGTTCCCCTAGCCCTTGTTCCCTCAGCCTAGTTACCTCAGCCCTATGTTCCCTCAGCCCATGTTCCCTCCAGCCCTAGTTCCCTCAGCCCATATGTTCCCTCAGCCCTTTGTTTCCTCAGCCCT
>JAGFBZ010000495.1:0-74965 GCA_018398805.1 Hirundichthys speculiger | reverse complement strand
ATATTTGATCAGAGTAGTTTGAGTCAGCCATTGTAATTATGCTTACTTGTTAAGTCCAGATATGATATAAATACAATTTTATTTATTGTCTTACACTTTATAACAGCCTCTTACCCTGTTACTTCTTCATAGTTATCTGCCTGTGCCTAATGCACAAGTGGTGTTCGTTCTCAGATAGTAGATTAAAAAAACAAAAATGTGCAGTGTCTCCAACAGGAACATTAGAGTTTGATCAAACTGAGAGAACAAACCAAGATGGATCGACAGAAGATTGAACACCTTGAAGACCGCATTAAATTCCTAGAGGAGGCCAATAGGGTCTGAAAAGACAGGACTTCCTACTTACCCAAATGAAGAGAGCCCCCAGCATGCCTGCATCTACTGGGAAATCAGGTACAATCGCACTACATTCACATGCAGTACTAGATGTTCAGGGAAGTTGTGGAGGAGAAATTAAAATAGATTGGGTTTTTCAGGAGCAGAGTGTGAGGATAGATGATAATAAACAGTAATCATTGCATTGTTGTTAGGGTGCTGCTGCCGACCAAAGATTTTCTTAGTCAACCAGTGTTGTCACTTAGTTGACCAATGTCAAATGAATTTAATTTGACAGCGGCTGCGGCACCCCCCTGCTGCAGAAGAGTGCATGCTGCGGGATTTCCTGACAGTGAAACAAGTGCATGCAGGAAACCCACGTTCGGTAATCATTGGTAATCTATTATGCACTTTATAAAAATAAACGTGGAATAAATTATGATTTTCATCAGCGGTAATCAATTATGAGCTTTTTAAAAAAATAAACGTGAATTAAATTATGATTCTCATCAGCAGGCAGCGATGACAAACTGGTTTGTCAGCTGTCAGGTGGACTTTGCTGTTTCACACCAGAAATGGCAGTTGGAGCATTTCTTAACTATAGCTGTGGTGTATTCAAGCAAGCGAGCATTGCTCGACTATGTTAGACTGTTGAGAGCGAGCACTTTGTGCTTCATTGTGTTAGACTGTTTTAGATCATTAGTTCGGTGATTGATTGCTATTCTTTGTTGGTTAACTAATAGGGGCCCCTTGATTGTTGTAACCACCTTGGATGTCTATTTGATTGAAAAACTCTAGTATAGACTATTATAATAGACTATTATACTACTTCTACTAGACTACTAGACTCACAGAAATGTCTCATTTTTTTAGAAATTATCTGTATCTGTGTTTGTTTACTTATCTATCTTGTCCACCTACCCCCCCCCTCCCCTTCTCCCAGGCTCTGGAAAGACTGCTCGGAACCTTCTTCATCTTCAACATCTCCCTGTCCCACCTCAGACTCGAGCTTCTCATCATCCTCAGAGGAAGAGGAGAAGAAGAAGAAAAAAAAGAAGAAGTCCAAGAAGTGCCGTGATTCATACAGCGGGTCAAGAAGTAAGCACAGGCATTGATTGTCTTTATAATCAATTACATCATATCAGCAACATTTCGCTACAGTTTCAGTGTCTATATATATATGCATAGAATATGTCACAGACATGAAAAAATGTAAACAATCTATTTTCAACTCAGCAGTCTGTCCATTGCAGATTACAAAACCCTCTAGCCATTTCTGTGGACAGGTCAGAATTCAGATCTCTACAGTCATGTATAGTGTCCTCGCTCTCATCATGTTATGCTGACTTCTCTGGCTTTGTTAAATATTTTGCCTCTGAAGCAGATAAGAAAAAAAAAATACTTAATGTACCATACTGGTTCACTGTGCATCCTCTGCCCAAGCTAGTTATGTTAAGTGTAGCTTCTGAGACAGGTAAGAAAGGACATTACTTGCTTTGCTTCATTTTCTTGGCTGGTGATGGCAGATATTGCTAGTCGCAGAGGCAGATAGAGAAGGAGCTAAATCCAATATAACCAGTCTGGAAGGAGGATGTAAATCAGCAGATTAAGTAGGACCCTTTCTCATCTGCTAGTACTATCAACCATTCAAATGCATGCCTGAAAAAAGTTGACTTTTTTGTTTCTTTTTTTTTTTTTTTTTTTTTTTTTTTTTTTTTTTTTTTGTTAAGTGACCACAACGGATGGAGTTATCCGCCGATACAAGCATGCCCTGCGGATATTCAACAAGTCTGGATCCATGAAAAAGGCCTTCTCCAAAATGTATGTTGACCGCAACACAATCGCGAGAACAGCTGTAATTGCTGAGTTAGCGATCACATTTCCAGAAACCTTTAAGGACCTGCTCCCAGGAGATGAAGACAGTGAGAAGATGTCCGTGTTTGCAGAGCGGTGCAAGGGTGCCATAACAGAGGAGATGGCTGACACGATCACAGCAAAGAAGAGAAGTGGGAAACTCCTCCCAAGAATGTATAAGTACACTTAAAATGTTTGGAAGGACATTGTGTTCTCTGCATGGCTGACAGGCCGAGCCATTTATAACTGGCTATGTCTGTGTTTGTGTGTTCGTCCCTCGAAGCAGGTGATATCATTGAAGGGAATTGTGATGTCATCAATTCCTTTGATATGGCCTCAAAAGGCCTCAAAAGATGTTTGGTTTTATTAAGATCGAGGTGTTTTCACTCTGTCTTAGAGTGCCCTCTTGGTTTACATTGTTTCATGTGAATAAATGAACCACTGTTGAGTTGACTGGATATTAGCTTCTGTTTTTTTTTTCTTTTTAATTAGCCAAATACATGTTCAAATACATGAAGGAAAAACTCTCTCGTCTTGTCTGTTGCTTTGTGAAGGTATTTGAATCATTTGACGGTGTAATTACATTTAATGACATCTTAATGAAAGGTTCAAATCGTTCCACTTTATTTGAAATCAAGGAAAACAGTCGTGACACTGTTATAAACTGATTTGACGGTGTAATTACATTTAATGACATGTCAATGAAAGGTTCAAATCGTTCCACTTTATTTGAAATCAAGGAAAACAGTCGTGACACTGTTATAAACTGATTTGACGGTGTAATTACATTTAATGACATGTCAATGAAAGGTTCAAATCGTTCCACTTTATTTGAATTCAAGGAAAACAGTTGTGACACTGTTATAAACTGATTTGACGGTGTAATTACATTTAATGACATCTCAATGAAAGGTTCAAATCGTTCCACTTTATTTGAAATCAAGGAAAACAGTCGTGACACTGTTATAAACTGATTTGACGGTGTAATTACATTTAATGACATGTCAATGAAAGGTTCAAATCGTTCCACTTTATTTGAATTCAAGGAAAACAGTCGTGACACTGTTATAAACTGATTTGACGGTGTAATTACATTTAATGACATCTCAATGAAAGGTTCAAATCGTTCCACTTTATTTGAATTCAAGGAAAACAGTCGTGACACTGTTATAAACTGATTTGACGGTGTAATTACTTTTAATGACATGTCAATGAAAGGTTCAAATCGTTCCACTTTATTTGAATTCAAGGCAAACAGTCGTGACACTGTTATAACCTGATTTGGCGGTGTAATTACATTTAATGACATCTCAATGAAAGGTTCAAATCGTTCCACTTTATTTGAATTCAAGGAAAACAGTCGTGACACTGTTATAAACTGATTTGACGGTGTAATTACATTTAATGACATCTCAATGAAAGGTTCAAATCGTTCCACTTTATTTGAATTCAAGGAAAACAGTCGTGACACTGTTATAAACTGATTTGACGGTGTAATTACATTTAATGACATCTCAATGAAAGGTTCAAATCGTTCCACTTTATTTGAATTCAAGGAAAACAGTCGTGACACTGTTATAAACTGATTTGACTGTGTAATTACATTAATGACATCTCAATGAAAGGTTCAAATCGTTCCACTTTATTTGAATTCAAGGAAAACAGTCGTGACACTGTTATAAACTGATTTGACGGTGTAATTACATTTAATGACATCTCAATGAAAGGTTCAAATCGTTCCACTTTATTTGAATTCAAGGAAAACAGTCGTGACACTGTTATAAACTGATTTGACGGTGTAATTACATTTAATGACATCTCAATGAAAGGTTCAAATCGTTCCACTTTATTTGAATTCAAGGAAAACAGTCGTGACACTGTCATAAACTGATTTGACGGTGTAATTACATTTAATGACATCTTAATGAAAGATTCAAATCGTTCCACTTTATTTGAATTCAAGGAAAACAGTCGTGACACTGTTATAACCTGATTTGGCGGTATAATTACATTTAATGACACCTTAATGAACGGAAGTCAAGGAAAACAGTTGTGACACTGTTATAAACTGATTTGACGGTGTAATTACATTTAATGACATCTTAATGAACAGTTCAACTCTTTCCACTTTATTTGAATTCAAGGAAAACAGTCGTGACACTGTTATAAACCTGATTTGACGGTGTAATTACATTTAATGACATCTTAATGAACGGAAGTCAAGGAAAACAGTTGTGACACTGTTATAAACTGATTTGACGGTGTAATTACATTTAATGACATCTTAATGAACGGTTCAACTCTTTCCACTTTATTTGAATTCAAGGAAAACAGTCGTGACACTGTTATAAACTGATTTGACGGTGTAATTACATTTAATGACATCTTAATGAAAGGTTCAAATTATATCACTGTAGGAGGGAAAATATGACAGTTTTAAACTCATTTGGCCATGTAGTTACAGTTAATGAAAAGGACTTCATTTATGACACAATAGTAGTGGTCCCATGACAGCCAACATCAAAACCAACCATGTATGACAGTTTAATGTCGTGTTTAGATATAAAGATAAATAGTTTTTTAACGTTTGACAATTAGGTCTGCTATGTCATGTTTATGACAGGTTATGTTGTCTTGGTTTATGTCAAGTTGTCATGACAAAGACATCTTAAACAATGTCAACTTAGCATCAAAAGTGACATAATTTATATGTCAAGTTGTCATGACAAAGACATCTTAAACAATGTCAACTTAGCATCAAAAGTGACATAATTTACCGAATGACACTTAATGACATCTGTCATAAGGATTCATTCATGTTCATGACAGGTGTCATGTCATGATTATGACAGTCTTATGACAGTCTTATGAACCCACATTCAAATAAAGTGTTACCGAACACTTTTATTATTTTTGTTCTGTTTGTATTTTTATTACCTTTTCTCTTTACTTGGAAAACTAGTGCATCAAAATGTCTTTTATAAGCTGAATGTTAATAAAGTTTTGAACTGAACTGAACTGAAATTGTTTCCATCATGTCACATAATGTTGTCTTATATTAATATAGATAATGTCACATGAACCAACCTTAATTATATGTTGGATAACACATGAGCAGGTTACTGTGGATCATCCCTCAGTATTGTTATGATCATTAACGTTACGTTTCAGTGCTGAATCATGTTGAATAAGAGGCTATTTACAGTCAGTATAAGTATGGGATCAAGATCTTATGAAAAAGAGCCACAACCTTCTGGATGTGTTCTTGAACCTGCTTCAGTTAAAGTTTTTATTTTTTTAATTCTAAGTTGTCTGCTTCCTTCAGCAATGAGGGAGGGGCATCAACACTCAGGCATGTTTTACAACCCGATGAAGCGGTCATTGGTCCTGGGCCCTGCAGCTGTCAAACCAGGATGTGAAGCTGTATATCAGGATGTTTTTTTATAGTTACCCTGTAAAACCTGATGAGATGTAGCATGGGTTGTGTCTTTCTTTCTTCTTTTTTTTTAAACTTTGTTTATTGGGTTTTCTCAAAAATACAAGATATAAATAAATGAAAAATATGTACATACTTTTTTTTTTAATAAAAGAACTTAAAAAATAGCAATTAAGAAAAAAAAAACCAAAACAACACAAAACATAGCATCTAGAAAACAAACAAAAATAAAAGCAAAACAAAAACCAAACCACCACCAATCAGCCACTAAACAAGCACATTGGAGACATATCAACAGTCAATATAGATATAGATAGAAAACATAACACTACATCCAGCAGAAGAGTGGCACTTCTCCAAAACATCGTATCTTTCAGCCAGTATCAAGTGGAAACTTTGTATTCTTAACAAACTGGAAGAATGGACCCTAGATCCTATTAAACTTATGAGGGAGACCTTGTAGCGAAAGTCTAAGTTTTTCAAGTTTAAGAAAATAAAGGATATCCCTAATCCAGGGGGTATGAGTTGGAGAGTCAACGGATTTCCAATGTAATAAAATCAATCGTCTGGCTAACAAGGTGACAAAAGCTAAAAGATCTTTTTTAACTGTGGAGAGGGATGGCAGTGAAGGGACAACCCCAAATAACACACTCCAGGGATTTGGTTCAATCCTTTCTCCAACAATCACAGACAGGGTATCAAAGATATCTAACCAAAAATTATGAAGGGATGAGCAGAGCCAGAATGTGTGGATAAGATTTGCAGGGGAATGCTGGCATCTGAGACAAGCTGCAGAACCACCATAGATTTTTGCAAGTCGAGCCTGTGTAAAATAGATACGGTGTAAGAGTTTACACTGGATGAGGCTGTGCAGAGCACAAATTGAAGAACTATGCACATACCTTAAGATCTCCATCCAAAACCCCCTCAGGTATTGCCTCCCCTAAATCCTCCTCCCAACAGGCCTTTATCGGGTTAAGTGAGTCTGAGCGTAAGATAATCATTTGATTATAAATAAGTGAAATTGATCCTTTCAGGGCCGGGATGGGTGTGAAAAAGCCATCCAAAATTGAGTCCTCAGGTAACATAGGAAACATGGGAAATGAGCTACGAATGAAGCTGCGCACCTGCAGGAATCTAAAAAAATGTACCTTGGGAAGTGAAAATATGTCCGAAAGTTGCTCAAAGGAAGCGAAAACGTTGTCAACGTACCAATTTTTGAACTGTTTAACACCGAGATTAGACCAGTTTAAAAAAGTGCTGTCTACCAAAGATGGAGGAAAAACATGGTTAGCTGCTAAAGGAGCATAAGTTGACATTGACTGAAAACCAAAATAGCGCTTAAACTGGACCCAGATCCTGAGTGATGTTTTGACAATCCTGTTCTTAGTATAGGGAAAAGTGGAAGAATGAATAGGAGAGTGTACAAGGGCATTCAAAGATACAGGTTTAACGGAATTGGCCTCCATAACTAGCCACAAAGGGGGAGAATCAAAAGACTCATATTAAAGCCAATATTTACAAACCCTAATGTTGGCCGCCCAATAATAGAACCTCAAATTCAGCAAAGCCAACCCTCCAAGTGGCCTAGGCCTCTGCAGATATTGTTTCCGCAACCTGGGAACCTTGTTATTCCAAATAAACTCCGAAATCAGGCTATCCACTTTATGAAAAAAGGTCTGGGGAAGATACAAAGGTATACACTGAAACAAGTAAGAAAACCGTGGAAGAACATTCATCTTAACTAAATTGACTCTTGCAATTAGGGATAAGTTGAGTACAGACAAGCGCCAAAAATCCTCTTTGATTCAGGTCAGCAGGGGTGCAAAGTTAGCTTTATAAAGCTCGTCGAAATTGTGTGTAACATTAACTCCGAGATATCTAAAGCCATCCTGAGCAATCTTAAAGGGTAAATTGTACAAGGGATAATTCTTTGCAGCCTTATTTATTGGAAAGATCTCACTTTTGTTCAGGTTCAATTTGTATCCAGATACTTGGCCAAATGATTGGAGAGTAGAAAGGATGGCAGGGACCAAATCAGCCAAATTGGAAGTATTCAAAAGAAGGTCATCCACATAAAGAGACACCTTAAGCTCAATTCCGTTCCTATGTATACCTGAAATATGAGGATGAGAACGAAGTGCAATTGCAAGAGGTTCAATAGCTATTGCAAATAGCAATGGACTTAATGGGCAGCCCTGTCTAGTAGAACGATAAAGGTGAAAATATTCGGACTGCACAGCATTGGTTCTGACTGAGGCCTGGGGAGAGGAATAAAGTAGCTTAACCCACGAAATAAAATGGGTCCCAAAACCAAATTTTGCCAGAGCAAAAAAAAAGATAATTCCAGTGTCATGGAAGAATTTGAATATAACAAAGAACTCAGAGATGAAAAGGGTGTTCTGCGAGAATTTGAATAGAGACTGTCTAGGTGTTAACTCCCTTTTCTCTGAACTTCTCCAGACGAAAGGAGTTGACACCTCTATCAGTGTATTGTGACAATTTTCCCAGAGAAGAAGCTAATCATAATGGAGGGGGAAACCTTTCCCCCCACACCTACCAAACGCACATCCTCCCCCTTTGGTCTTTTGAAACTGTCTTCACATCCCCAAATGTTTATTGAACCAGCTCCTACCTTTGATCAACAAGGATCTCTTTGCTGCAAGACATGTAAATGACCAACCAGTTCCTGCCTTTTGGTCAATAAGACTTCCTTGTGTAAGAGATGTAAATTGCCTTTTGGTGAATAAGCCTTCTTTGTGTAAGAGATGTAATTTGCCTTTTGGTCTGTCAGGCCACTAGTATATGATGTTAATTTGTAATGACACAGACTCAACCATCCAGACTACGTGCTGTATGATTGACTCTCGCTGTGCGCTCAGCTGAAAATAAACCTGGTTAACTTTGAGCTCTCTGTTGTTGCATTTCGTTAAGGATTTATAATTTTAAGGTTGTGCAATTTATAGAATTGCCACAACATCCATTCAACTCTATCAAACGCTTTTTCAGTGTCTAACCAAATCAAGGCTTCTTGCGAGTTGGAGGCAGAGACATTATATATTGTATTGAATAAACGTCTAAGGTTAGAAAAGGAATGCCTATTTCGGATAAACCCTGTTTGGTCTAAGGAGATTATAGATGGAAGAATGGAGTCCAGGCGGAGAGCTAAAAGTTTTGAAAGAAGTTTAAAATCCACGTTTAGCAAACTTATCGGACGATAGGAGGAACATTTTAGGGGTTCCTTGCCTTCCTTTAAGAGGGAGATAAAGGCCTGATTCAGAGTTTGAGGAAGCCGACCAGAGTCAAAAGATTCAATAAACATGTCCAATAATAAAGGCTCTAGTTTGTGCCAAAACTTCCTGTAAAATTCAACAGGAAACCCATCCGGCCCTGGACATTTCCCATTTTGAAAAGATCCTACTGCTGTGTTAAGTTCAGTGATAGTAATGGGTTTCTCAAGAGCTGCCTTAGCAGACTGTTCAATTGAAGGAACCTCCAATTTATCAAAAAAGCTATTAAAATCTGGAGTGGAAACTTGATCTGATGAATAGAGACTCATAAAATTTCTTAAACACAGTATTAATTTCACCGGATTCAGGAGTTGTTCTGAGTCAGTGTGGATCTGTGGGATTTGATGAGATGCCGATTGCTGACGCAATTGGTGTGCTAATAATTGACTGGCCTTGTCAAAATGAGTATTTCCTTTTAGAAGGGTTAAAAAAGCGCCAGGCGTCAGACACGACAAACTCCTTCATAAAAGACTGGATTACCTTAGCTGACTTTGAGAGCATGGATACTTTAGAAGAAGAACGATCCAACTGGGGATCCAGCCAACAATTAAAGTCTCCTCCTAAAATCAGGAAATGTGAAGACATATCAGGGAGTGTTGAAAAGAGATGCTTAAAAAATGCCTCATCATCCGAGTTGGGAGCATAAACATTAGCTAAGATTACATGGGTATTAGCTTCAGTTTTAGATGATCCGAGACTTTAAGATGAGTTTCCTGTAGAAAGATTATATGAGCACTCAGATGATGGAGATAATGCAATACCTTGCTACGTTTTATGGGATTATTAAGGCCTTTACAATTTAGGCTAGTAAATTTAATGTCACCCCCACTGGATAACGCAGTTGAATTAGGTAGGGTCGTAGCAACGAGTAGGATGAAACATAAATTAAAAAAAAATGACAGTCAACAGTCAACAAAGTAAATACTAATAAAGGTACCTGACTAGTGGCAAAAACACACCAAACAAAACAACCAACATTCAAATCCCCCCCAGCCACCCACCTCCCCACAGACACTAGCAGAAGCATCCCCCCAAACGGGATGCGTGCAACCCCCCCTCAAAAACACACACTCAACACGCCAATAGTAGCTCTAGAACCTAGAAACTACAAACTCACCTACAAACTCACCTACAACCCTGTGGCGTCTGAAGTGTGACCATTTATTTATTATAAGAAAATAAAGACTGCACACCATTAAGAGATCTAATAAGCCAGATATGAGAAAGTTTCAAAAATTCAAGCATTCAGATAACTTAATACAAACAAGGTACCCACAATGTCATGATCTTATACACGGAGATATTAGTGAAAGTTCAAATACCAAACTAGTGCAAAGGCACCAAGGGCATGTAGGAAATGTAGTTCTTATAGCTTATGAACCATAGCAGCGGCTAACTAGCCAGCTAACACGACCTTAACACATCGTTCGGAGAAACTCCTTTTTTAATTTTCTTCCGCACAAACTCCGATGCCGAGGTCAGGTCCTCGAATCTGTGCGTCTGGCCACCGGGAAGGGTGATGCGTAGCACTGCCGGTAAGAGAAGTCCAAACTTAATGTTCGGGCAACTGTGAAGCTCCTTCTTCACATTGTTGAAGGCGGCCCGTTTCTTGGCCACCGCCGAGGTGAAATCAGGGAAAATGGAAATCCTCTTATCCATGTAAGAGAGAGGAGAAACTTCTCCAGCCCGGCGCAATATTTGGTTCCGGACTTGAAACAAATTCACCGAATCACTAGTGGATGAGGCGGCTCTCCATCCCTGGGCCTAGCTCGGAGGGTGCGATGCGCCTGGTCCAGCACCGGCCTCTTGTCGAGACCGAGCAGGTCTTGAAGAAACTGAGCCACAAATTCAGTGGGACAAGGTCCCTCCACTCCCTCCGAGAGGCCCACCAAGCGAACATTGTTCATACTTGAGCGACCCTCCAAGTCTTCACATTTTTTGGAGAGAGAATCAACCAAGGAGGTTAGCGAGCTAACATGGTTTTGAAGATCCATTAGCTTATAATCATGGTCGCTAACCGAGCGCTCAAGATCCGCAATAGCCCCTCCGTGTGAAGTGTAGCCCAGTAATCCCCAAAATAATGAGAGAAGGGCCCTGAGAGAGAGTACCCTGTAGAGTCACATTTAGTACTGTTGTACGCATGTACAAGATGTACAACATGCTGGCTCCATTGTCTCTTCTTCTCTTGGTTCAGGGTGCCCAGCATGGACATTAAAGTCCGATTGAATCGTTCAGGCTGAGGGTCACCTTGTGGGTGATAAGGGGTAGTACGTGACTTTCGTATTCCCAGTATCTTCAACAGTTCTTTGATGAGCCGTGACTCAAAGTCTCTCCCTTGATCGGAATGGATTCGTGTTGGTAAGCCATAATGGATGAAATACTTCTCCACTAATATCTTGGCAACAGTAAGGGCCTTTTGGTTCTTAGCTCGAAAAGCTTGTGCATACCTTGTAAAATGGTCAGTAACAACTAACACATTACTTATTCCTCTTGAATCAGGCTCCATGGAGAGAAAATCGATGCATACCAGGTCCATCGGCCCAGTGCTTACTATTTGGTGTAAGGGGGCAGTTCTTTGGCAAGGACTCTTCCTCAGAACGCACTCTCCGCAGTTTCTGACATGTTGGTCCACATCGTTAGCCATCTTGGGCCAGAAGAATCGGTTTCTGATCATATCCGTGGTCCTTTCTACTCCTAAATGACCTAAATCATCGTGCATAGCCTTTAGTACTACTGCCTTGAACTCAGCAGGTAGCACAAGCTGGTGAGCTTTCTCTCCTGCATGACTTGTACTCACACGGTGGAGTAGCCCGTTCTTCATGAGCAACTTTCCTTTTTCTCTTTTCATATGCAGCATCTCTGAATTTGACTTTATGTCATCTGGCCAACGACCACACTTAAGGGCCTGGATCGTTGGTCCTATCAGGGGATCTTGCCATTGAGCTGTCCTCAGTTCCAGCACAGACATTTGTCCCAGGGTGTTAAGCTGCATGCGTGTGGAAATGCGTACACATCTGGAATACAATCAGGAGGAGTACCAAGCTGTTCTGCGTATCTAGGCAGAGCCCAGGACCCCGACTCGCTGGCATATAGACTTAACCCCAGCCTGGGAGATGCTCTGCCACTCCGTCTCCTCTTCTTGTGGCTCCATTCTTGACAACAAATCAGCATCAACATTGTTTCTGCCAGGTCGGTAGATAATGTCAAAGTCATACACTGACAGATCCGACAGCCAACGATGTCCCGTAGCGTTAAGCTTCGCTGTGGTAATTCAATTCAATTCAATTCAATTTTATTTATATAGCGTCTGTTACAATGACAATTGTCTCTAGGCGCTTTACAGAGACCCAGAGCATGACCCCCGAGCAAATATCATCAACTAAGATTATATAATTAAATCCAATCAATGATAATGGCAGGTAAAAAACTCCCACGTAGGGAGAAAAAAAACCTTTATACCAAACAGTGGCAAGGAAAAACTCCACTTTAAGAGGAAGAAACCTTGAGCAGGACCTGGCTCATATGGGGGGGACCTTCCTGCCGAAGGCCAGCCGGGTAGAGAAAGAAAAGAGGGGAGACAGGACAGAAAGAGGATGTAGGACAGAGAGAGGAGAGCACAGAAAAAGTAAAAAATAATAATAAAGAAGTAGTGGAATTGTTGTAGGGTGAATGCAAGCGAGCTATGGAGGGCCCTTGGGCGTGTGGTCAGCGTAATGAGCCATGATAGGCTCTTGAGTATCAGTAATGTGCGGGTGGGGTGTAGGTGAGGTGTGTGAGAGAAGGGGGAGGAGGGGGGGGGGTTTAAGAAAAGAGAAGGGTAGGATTTCAAGCAAAAGGATGCAATATATAAACATAAACAGATGGAGGCAGCAGCACTGGGATGAGATGAGATGGCCAGAGGACCAGGTCGCCGATCACCACGCCAGTCGGTACCCAAACACAATTGGAGGAGAACCCCGGGATGGACAGTGGATGGAACTGCAAGTCAGCGTGAAACCCAGGAAACTCTGGCCTGCAAATACACAAAGAGAAAAGGGGGCAGAAACAGCACAACAAACACAGGAAGGCAAGGAAAATGGAGCACAGTTTCAGTAGCAGGGTGCTCCCAAATAATTATAAATGAGCTGGAGGAGGAGGGGAGAGAAAGGGAAGAAAAAGGAGAAGAGCAGTGGAGACACCACTCAGCAGATCATGATGGTGTCCCCCTGTAGCGTAGGCCTATAGCAGCATAGCTATGACGAAGCTGTGATTAAGACGAGCTACTCTAGTCTTACTACTACAACTATAGTTATAACTATTATAACTATAGCCCCTACACACTATAGATTAGACTAACTGTAGGCTTTACTGAACAGAAATGTTTTCAATTTAGTTTTAAAAATGGAGATAGTATCAGCCTCCTTAACCCAAACTGGTAGCTGGTTCCATAAAAAAGGTGCCTGGTAGCAGAAGGCCCGTCCTCCAAACCTACTTTTAGATATTCTAGGAACTACGAGTAATCCTGCACTCTGAGAGCGGAGAGCTCTAATAGGAGCATAACATGCTATCAAGTCTTGTAAATAGAGCGGAGCTAGGCCATTAAGGGCCTTATATGTGAGAAGCAGAATTTTAAACTCAATTCTAAATTTCACGGGAAGCCAATGGAGGGAGGCTAACACGGGAGAGATGTGATCTCGCTTGCGGATTCCTGTCAGCACCCTCGCTGCTGCGTTCTGGATCAATTGAAGGCTATTTAGCGAGCTTTTCGGACATCCTGCTAACAGCGCATTACAGTAATCCAGTCTAGAGCTAACAAACGCGTGGATTAATTTTTCAGCATCACCCTGGGAGAGGATGCTCCTAATCTTGGCAATATTTCGGAGATGAAAAAAGGCAGTCTTGCAAACCTGATTAAGGACATACGTTAAAGGATTGTTGTCTGTGCGTACTGTAAAGCGGGCTCCATATAGATATTCGTGAAATTTTTTTACAACTGCCCACTTTAGAGAGAGGAATTCCAACTGATGAATGGGATAGTTCTTCTCTGAAGAGCTTAGTTTTCGACTAGCGAATGCGACTGGCCTCAGTCCCTCTGCGTGTTCTTGATAAAGAACACTGCCAAGTCCAGACAGGCTGGCATCCACGTGTACCACATATGGTTTGCCGGGGTCGGCAAACGCCAGAACTGGGGCATTGGTGAGGCAATGTTTTATCTTCTCAAATGCCTCAGTACACTCTTGGTCCCACCGGGCTCCAAATGGGTCTCGTTCATCAAAGTAGACATCACTTTGTCCTTTTTTTGGTGTCCTCCCACGCTGGGTGGGGGCGTATCCTTTAGTGAGGTCAGTCAGGGGACGGACAATAGATGAGTAGTTGTGGACAAAACGCCGATAATATCCACAAAACCCCAAAAAAGATCGCAAGGTCTTAAGGTTGGTGGGTTTGGGCCATGTAGTGACGGCTTCAATCTTTGCAGGATCGGCTGCGACACCCTCTGCTGATACTATGTGCCCCACATACTTGACCTCTGTTTGGCAGAACTGGCATTTGTCAAGTGAGACTTTGAGTCCTACTTCCTTGAGTCTGTCCAAAACTTTCAACAGTCTTTCCTCATGCTCCTCCAGGGTCTTTCCAAAAACGATCAGGTCATCCAGATAGACGAGAACTTGGAGCAAGTTCATGTCTCCTACTGCTTTTTCCATCAGTCGTTGGAAAGTCGCGGGTGCCCCGGTGATGCCCTGTGGCATCCGCTCGAACTGGTAGAACCCTAAAGGGCAGATGAAAGCAGTCTTCTCCTTGTCCTCTTCACTAATGGCTATCTGATAATAACCACTCCTTAGGTCTAAGACAGAAAACCACTGACTGCCTGAGAGGCAGTCCAGAGCCTCATCAATGCGTGGTGTGGTATATTGATCAGGAATAGTGCGGCTATTGAGTGTACGGTAGTCAATGCACATCCGTATCTCTCCATTCTTCTTCCTGACTATTACTATTGGAGACGCATATGGACTTTTTGACTCTTTGATGATGCCTGCGGCTAACAACTTCTGGATGTGGCGCCGCACATCATCAATATCTGCAGGAGCAATACGTCTGGAGCGTTCGCGAAAAGGTCGTGGGTCTGACAGACGAATCGTGTGCTCCACCCCTTTTGCGAGTCCCACATCCAGTTCATGCAGCGAGAAGACATTTGTCCTTTCACACAATTTCTGACGAAGTCTTGTTTTCCACTCTTCAGGAACGGGTGACTCACCAAAGTTGATGAAGCTGGCATCAAATGCCTCAGAGTCTGACTGCTGCTTTGGAACTGTTGTAACAACATCTGCAATACACAGGTGAGCCAGAACAGTACCAACTGGTATAGTGGCATCTTTGAAGGACTCGTTCTGGACAAGAACTATGAACTGGTTAGTGTCCACTGCATTGCTTGGTATCACTAGTGGCTGTAACAGCACACCTGCAGGAAGAGGGTTGATGGGAGAGGCTTCAACCATTAAGATTTCATTGGGAAGTGGCTGCTTTAACGTGGCTTTGCAGATAACTTTACAGCTGCTTCCTGCAGTGAGCAGCAGGGAACCAGGACCCTCCCACGTCACACACCCTACTTCATCATCATTTTCCTCAGCAACTCAGAAGTGCTCTTGTCTCCTTCCTTTTCAGGGCAAGTGCTGTGTATCCCCAGGGTGTTGGCCACGGACAAATCAGATACATTGTCGCGCAGTTGAGCCAACCTTTTGGAGAGGCTGGTGTTAGCGTTGGTCACTACAATCACAGGTGTCTGGTCTGGACCGGGTGGGTCAGGACAAATCAACGCTAGAACTGACAAGGTGGTTGGTGTTCCTGCCACCTTCTTCGGAAACTCCATATCGACCACCACATAGCCATGGTAGGGGTAACTAGAAGCACTCAAACCCCAAATGGCAAGCTGGCTCACAGGATAAGTAGGAGTATCTGCCAGATATCTCTCGTACCAGGATTCAAAGATTATGGTAACCCTTGAACCGCTGTCCAGTAGTGCATCACACAGGTGCCCATTCACTTTCAGTGGCTCTACCGATGGCGGTCCAATTAAGCCATCTGGTATCCCCAAAGGCTCAAGCATGCTCACGGCACTCTTCCTGACTGTGCAAGCGGTTTCCTCTGGTGCAGCTTCAGTAGACTGGGGGTTGCTGGTTTTTGCTTTCTTTAGGGCTTGGATAAGCTTCTGGATCACTTTGTTTTGATTCTCAGGATTCTTGCATCTTCCAGCAATGTGTCCACTTTCACCACAGCGGTAGCAGATATAGTCTCCAGAACCAGCTGTAAGTCTGTTGGAAGTGTTAACTGCCATTACAGTTGGTGGCGTGTCAACCTGACGTGTTAACTTGGAGTTCACCTTTTGTTGTAGCTGTTTTACTTGTTTCTTCAGGGCTACTACTTCGGGTTCCAGACTAGTCTCAGTATTAGCGGGTAGTTTTTCAGGTCTCTCCTCCGCAGCTTGCGGATGTGTGGTGAGTGCTGCAAACATGGATTTTACTTCCTTAAGCTCAGCCCTCAGTGTTTGTATCTCTGACTTCTTGTTTTCAGTCTGGAGCTTAGCGTGGACTGTGCGCACTGACTGATTGAGCTTTGCTCTGGAAGCTTCATACTCCTCCTCTGCGCGAATTTCACACAGGAGTTCAAGGAAGGTTGGAGGGTTGGCCCTCCTTTCTCTCAGTCGAAGTTGAATTAACATCAGGTCAGCATCTACTGCACCTTTCAGTAGTTGTTCAATCCGGGCTCTGTCCATACTGCTGGCTGGGAGACCACCTCTTTGTACGACTTTGGACAGGCAGCGCTCCAATCGCCTCAAGAACTCAGACAACCTTTCTCCAGGCTGCTGCTGCTGTAGTCTGAAAGCGAAATACAAGTCTTCTCCTGACTTTGCTAGACCAAATGCACTTTCAAGAGCTTCTAAGCACTTTTCTGGTGTAACTTCAGGGTCAGACAAACGCACAGCTTTTATCACCTCCAGGGCTGGTCCCTTTAAGCTCTCCATTATTCTCCTTCGTTTATCTTTTGGGAGACCATCACTCTCTTCGACCATCAGGTATGCTTGCTCCAACCAATGATCAAATTGCTCCTCCCCTGCTGGAGTGGGTGTGATGCCTGAAAATATTCGCAGTCGGCGATATCCTCCACTCTCCGTAGCTGGTTTGGTTGTTTTGTCCAACAGGTCACCCACTGCTCGAAGGATGGACTCTGTAGACGAGGGGGCTGGTTGTTTCCCAGTGAATAAAGCCTGCACATCATCCATAGACTTCCCCTCAGCCTGAAGCAGAGCACTCAGTTTAGTCGTAAAGTCATCCTCAGCTTCCAAACTTTCAGCTACAATGAAGATTGGTCATGCGGGAACTCCTTCTGCTGGTAGCACCTCCTTTGGGACACTTGGATCAGTCACCTTTTCTCTGCACTCACACAGCACTAGTACTCCACTTGGCACATCACTCATCATCCTTCCTCTTACTCGTACACGTCCAAGACACTTTATAGTCTGTAATGCATCTTCTATTTGCGCAATCTCTGTGTTTTCTGGGACAACTGTCAGTAAGGCATGGCTCTCATCTAGTGCCTCTCCTCGACACCAGTTCTTCAGTTTGTTTATGAGCATAGAATGACTCTGCATGACTCCTGTATTTGGTTAAACACTGCTACGGTCACTATCTTATTTATTTACACAATGTCATTTACTTAATCGTACGAATCTAG
The DNA here is from genome assembly GCA_018398805.1 of Hirundichthys speculiger. Lineage (NCBI taxonomy): Eukaryota > Metazoa > Chordata > Actinopteri > Beloniformes > Exocoetidae > Hirundichthys > Hirundichthys speculiger. The sequence goes on along the minus strand of JAGFBZ010000495.1, from coordinate 57,364 downwards.
AAACTCAAGACACCCATAATCATCCCAGCGGTGCCTCCATTTATGTAGCCCAGTAATCCCCAAAATAATGAGAGAAGGGCCCTGAGTTCTTTAACTGATTTACCTTAATGTACAAATAATAATAATAAATAATAGTTAGGTAATGTTTACTGCTCTTTTACCTTTAAAATATTTTATGTGTCTTGAGTTTTTTTACGCACTGTAAATAAACTGTTATTTTTAGGATTACACTCTTTTGAACCTCTGTAATTTTCTATCTTGCATACAAACACAATAAACAGATGAAATAACCAAAAATCACACTGGAATCAGTGGTATAAAAATAATCTCAATTATTTACTGAAAAAACAGTTCAAATAAATAACTGCAGATGAATCTGCTTCAAACGAAATATAGGTTAGTCTCACACAACCTAGAAATGGTATTCAACTATACCATGTAAACAAAAACACAATCAGTGTGTAAACAAATAAACACAGTCTGTGGGCCCACACACACACACACACAAGCCGGCAAATACTACCTAAAAGTCCTTTTAGTTGCAGGCCTGATGCGACGCTTGTGTACGGTGAAGCCAAAAACTGTGCGGCCGCTTCACTCAGACTGAGCAGAAATAAATAAATATGGTACCTTATTCCCACAGTGAAGTCAGTTTGGCGGTAGGAAATCTCTCAAAACCAGCTGGCGAGGGTGCGGTGGTCCCTGGTAAGGGTGCTGATGGCCGCCAGGATCGTCGATCCTGGCGATAGTAGGCCTGAGCAGTGCAGTCAGAAATACTCCAAACAGTCTCTGGGTAGCTCGCAGCGCAGTCGGTAACCTCCGTGGATCTCTTCTTCAAATCTCCTCTTCGGAAAAGATGAATTACAGCCTTGTTAGTAAGCTGAGTTAGCTGTACTGTGGCTAAAAGTTCATTCACTTAGCTAGTGATGCTAACAAACAATTCGGCGGCTAACAGCTAATGCGCTAATACATACCGTGAAAACCTGTTCAACACACTTCGGGTAGAAATGTCTCCATCCTCTCACAGAAGATATGCAGATAATGTCCCGGCACAGACAAGTCGGACAGACTGTCTCAAAACACCGACTACAGTGTGTTTAAGCACACTTATACAAACTGTTACAAACATTTACAGACTCCGTTTTCCTCGTGACTCAGTTAGTCAAGCCACACCTACACATCAGTTCAGACTTCCAGGTAAAACACACCACTTCCTCTTACTGCCGCTGCCTTCAAAATAAAATACTCTTAATCAAATAAAATAATCATACATTCAGCATACTACACAGTACTTTTTAACATATTTATATCATTGTACCCCTTTTTAAATTTCTCATAAAATAACATTTTAACAGTATTTATGATATATCTTTTTATGAACTGATTTTTAACCTTATTTATTCTACTTAAATTTTTTTAAACATCAACTTTATTACTTGTGATAATTTAACCAGGTTAAAGAAGCAATCCTCGATTCGAACTGTTCCAAAACTGCGGTAATCTCTCTTTTGACCGCCGCAGAAACAGTAGTATCAAATTTACTGATAATGTCAGCACGAAGCTCATCCATCAGCTGTTTCATGTTTATCAACAAAGCCTCGTTAGTATCCGTCTGCACAGGGCCTTCCGGTTCAGGAGATAATCGGGGCTTACTGCGGCCACCTTTGGAGGTTTCGGATTTCCCTCGTCCCGCCATCATGAATTCTTCTCAACCAGGGAAAAGTGTGGCAAAAGCAATAAGGCAGTAGTAATAAAGTTCAAAACTGGCAGAATTGAAAAAAAGTAATGCAAGAAAAGTCTATAAAAAGTCACATTTCGACGGAGCCACTGCGAAACACGTCCTTGCTCCACATCGCCCCTCGGGTTGTGTCTTTCTGAGTCTCTGGAGAAGGTGTAGATGCTTTACTCTTCTGGGATGTTTAAAATAAGAAAAGATGTTTGAAACAGGAACCTTCTCTCTGTGAGGTATCAGTGCTAACCACATGCTGTCTGTGCCACTGACTCCTCAGTTAAAATGTCCAAATAGAAATTACATAAACATAAAAAATAAACATATTTACAGCCTGGCACAACAAAACCGTTTTGGTCTCTGTAGTCAAATTTGACATCCATGACAACTGTGTGGGGCATTAATTTTTTCATACCACATCAGGTAAAATTGTATAAAGCAATAAAGCTGACAAATCAAACGCTGGCTGTTATTTGATTGACAGCTTGTCTTTTGGTCTGGCATTGGACATTACAGCTAACTAATGTTATTGTAACCAGTGGAGTCAAGCCACATTAGTTTTCCCCTCCCAGGCTACCATAGTTTCCTCCTCCTCAGTCACACCCCTGGTTCAGTCTTGATCGGCTGGCCTGCCTATAAAACTGGCGCACCAGAGGGCTTCGCTAGGATCTCAGGTTGTTGAACTCTGGAAGGTCATTTGAACTGATCTGAGAGGGTGCTCCTAAGTTTATGGTGTGTCTCGTTGGTTCGGGTACTGCACAACTAATTGTGTGTTATCCAATGCTAGAATACAGGTTTTAACAAACATTTCCATGAAGCTAGCAGCTCCTTTACAGAAGCCTGTGGTGAAGAACACATCTGGCTGAGTCCAAATTGGTGTTGTTTTTTTTCACCAATTTGTGGTGGAATTGCTCATTTCTGGTGGCAACCACTACCCCCTCACCTCATTGAGCAGCCATGAGTCATGTTTGCACTAAACCTAATGCATAATCCACAGCTTTTATCCCTGGCCATTTAATACATTTTGATAATTTTTATATTGAAATCACTTTTCTGTGTCATGGCCTGGTCGCCATGGCAGCCCTGTGTGTATGTCTGTGAAGTTGGCGTCTCTCCCTGTCTTTAGTGGTTCCTGTTTTACTTTGAAAGGTCTGTCTTGTCTTCACTGTTTTCTGCTTTGCTTCCTCCCTCTTGTTACCTTGATTCCTTTCACCTGCCTCTCGTTTGTTCCTCTGTGTATTTAAGTCTTGTCATTTTCTCCTGTTCTCTGTGGCTCCATTTCGTCTTTGTGAGATTTCACCTGTTTTGCTGTCCTGCCCGTTCCCCTCTCGTCGTCCTCCTGCCAGAAAAGTTACGTTTGTCTTTTTGTGTTTATGGAATTTTCATGTTTTGGACTTTTGTGTTTTGGAATTTTTGAGATTTTTTGTGTTAGTTAATAAAGCCCTTTTTGTGTTATACTCCTGCTCCTGGGTCCTCCCTTAACACCGGCAAAACATGGCACTCTGTTCATTCCTGCCTGTTTGGGAACCTGCTTGATTCAAGCAAGGTTCACAACTAGATGTGACTTTGATACACATCTGGTTGTGGAGGCTCCAGGTGGAGTTCTTTGGCATTGCTGGTGCAAAGACCTTTAACCTTTCCAGGCTGGTCTCACAATCATTATTTTAGCTACTTGGCATTATATTGACATCTGAGGTGTGAATGAAATCTAACAGAATTGCTACATTTTAAAGAACGTTTAGTTCTGCTTGTGTGTTAATTCTTCTATCAGACAGCTGTAGGTTGTCTGGAAGGACTTAAGGACATGAAGCTTATCGTAGCTTAGCCGTGCTAACTGACCTCCATTAGCACAGCTAATTGGCTCCACTAAATGTCAGGTCAGACAACATCTGCCAGCCCATGAGTGGCAGGACCATTCACTGCAGGTCCCAGCATCATTCTGCTTGGAAGAGGACTGAAATGATCATCTGGGACTCTTTCAGGACTCTTACTAATGTGGGACCTGCAGTCAATCATCCCGTGACTCACAGGCTGACAGCAGTTGGCTGGCTGAAATGGACGGCTGCCAACTGGTGGGTCCCAGCCTCCCAGCAGAGCTCTGCCTCTTTACAACTTGGCTCTGTGCAAAATGAGAAAAAAAGGGTTTCAGAAGCTCTCTGTACAAACTTAAAAATGATATCACCAGATGGTTCACCACCTATGTACAGTATAATCAAAGCAGCACCACTACTGGATCCTACAGATCTTGTTCTGTCCTCTCTGACAACGTGAGCACAAAACTAGTCACCAGAGAATTTCATAAGACTGAGAGAGACTCCATTTTTACTGAAAGAGATGATGGAGGGAGCTGTCTTTAGTGGTGAAAGGCTGGTGAGAAAATGATCTGTGTTATTCACTTTAACTAGCTAACAGTTTAGCCTTTAACTGTTCTGAAAATGTCATTTTGATTTTCGTTCTCTGAAGATTTTATTTTTAAAATTGACCACTGTGGTAATTACTGTTTCTAAATTTAGGATTATATATTTCGAAATTAGGGACATCAGGCAGGGACTTTAAGATAAACCTCAGTTTCAGCAGAAAACCCTGCAGAGCAAAGACAACACAATTCTCCACAACATCCACTAGAGGCGCTCACTCACTGCTCCTCTTCTATCACGTGATCAGGGTTCTCCATTTCCATCCATCTTCAGCTTCTGTTTCAGCTGCACCCAGCCATGGGAGGATGGGCTGTCTCTAAACCTTCTCTCCTGTTATTTTCTCATTTATTTTCTAATATACAGTTTTATTTCAAACTTTCTTCCATTAAAGTGTCACCCTTGGTTTTATAATCCTTCCAGATGGATATGCAGCAACAATAATTCTCAAGGACCGTTGCTGATGTCTTATGCTTTTGTCATGATGTGAAACACCTCAGTGTTGCTGCTCCAAGGTCGTATTTGTCAAATACTAAGAGCTTCTGGAACCAAATGATTTTCTTTTGTTTTTCTTTCAACACAGACTCATAAAGATTAAAAAACAAGGGTACAAACTTTTGCTCACAACTGTAGATAATGCTCTTTGAACTCAAAATAATCATTTATTTGGTTTTGTTTATGTAAACTTTGCCAGTTTTCCTCAACTACTGACAACTGTGACATAGTCTGAATTAAAATCTCAAACTGGTTTTTATTCACAGAATCAGGTTTTAACTGAAATGGAATCTTTATAAACAAATGTTTGTGTTTTGTGCTTTCAGTCTGTTATTTACTGTGAAAAACTACAGTTGACAAAGAGTTCCTCCTATTTTACTGACCGTTTGGATGCAACTCTTAGTTAAAACAGAGGACCTTAGATTACCCCAAAAATGACATAAAGCAGGGAAAATCACTTCTGTGTTTTATTAAACACCAGCTATGAAACAATTAACACATAAGCTCTGAAACTCACAAAGATTCCAGATGAAGCTGCAGTCTGTTAACCAGGAGGAAGAGGAAGAGAGAGAAGAGAAACTCCAGATCAAAGAGGAGACGGAGACATTCAGGGAGGAGCTGAGCTGTTACTGAACTATAGAAGAGACACAAACTTCCACATTCAACACAGTTCAACACACAAACCACAAACATCAGCTTTATTCAACATGGACTATTATGTACTTTCTCTACTGATGATCAGGATTCTAACAGGTACGTTACAATCTGAACCTTTAAAATCACTTTCAGTCTCAACTCTTATACATGTCATTCATTTCTAAAGAGCTTTGGGACTAAATCTAAAGCAGATTTGTCTTCCTTTAGGTGTCAGCTGTGAAGAACTGACTGCAGTCAGAGATGAAGAGTCCAGTTTAGAACAGACACAAGTTACTCTGTCCTACAATTATACCAAACTGTTACCGAGTGATTATTTCTACTGGTATCGACAATATCCAGGAAAACCACCAGAGTTACTGATCTCTCACACAGGAGCTGGAACAACAATAACTGAGAAGGTTAAAGGACTGAAGATTAAAGTGGAGAAGTCCATCTTTAGTTGTCCTCTGCTGCAGTGTCAGACTCTGCTGTGTACTACTGTGCTCTGCAGCCCACAGTGACAGGAAACAGCTAAACTCTGGAGAAAAACCTGCAGAGCAAAGACAACACAATACTCCACAACATCCACTAGAGGACCTCACACACTGTTAAACCACTGATTGTTGAGTCATTGGACTGATGACAAAGACAGCAGAGAAATGAAGCAGTAAAGATCAGAGACAGAGACAGAGCTGCTGTGGAAACACTCAACTATCTGATTGGTTGAGTTGAACTGAATCAATCATGTCAGGAGGTCATTGGCCCCGCCCACTGAACTTCAGCTCATCCAATGACATTATTAGTTCCTCATTGTGCTGCAGTGGAAGAACATAGTTCATCTGCTGTGTGTCTGTCTTGAAGACCTCCAAAGACATGTTGCTTCAGCTCTTTTTGCTTCTATGTCACATTCTAGGTGAGTTGAAGAACAGGGATTGAGGTTTAGTTGAAGCTGCTGCATTAACCACATATACAGACTGCATTTTACTGCTTTTCTGGTTTCTTTGCTCTGATAGAATGAAAATCATGTTTGGATCATCTTGTAAATGGAACTGACAGAGTTCTTCAGTTGATTTAGTTGTGAATGTCCACAGAGTAACACTGTCCAGGAGACATTTTCACTGTCTTCTCCTCTCAGCCTCATGGACAATGTTAGTCTGATGGATTCATTTTCTCCACTTTTTCCAGGACTAATAGCTGGAGACACAATCTCTCCTGAACAAGATGAAGTCAGTGGAAGAGAAGGACAAACTGTCACACTCACATGCAACTATCAGACAAGTTCTCGTAGTGTTGTTCTTCACTGGTTCAAACATCATTCTGACCTTCAGGCTCCTCAGTTTATTCTCTTGAAAGGAGCAAAATCACGGAGTAGCTCTGGATACAATCCTGATCCTGGTCGATATGTCTCCCAAAGCTCAGATAGATCAACTGAACTGACCATCAGAGAGCTAACCCTGGCAGACACAGCTCTCTACTACTGTGCTCTAGAAACACAGTGATACAAAGTGTAGAAGAGGCTGTACAGAAACCTGAACACAGATATGTGACGACTCTTCAAAGAGGAGGGAAGTGGGATTCAAACCACAGCTTCATATCAGATGGATTCTGCTAATTCCTGTTTTATCAGAGTCACTGTGGTTCCAGCTGCTGATGAAACACTGTGGGAGGATTCACATGAGCAGCAGATCCACATCAGCAACTAAACATCTACATCGTCATCAAAACACTAATGTGTGAAAATCTTTTTTTAAGACTTTAATTATTAGAGTATTTTTTATGCACATTTATTTCATTTCATTTTTTTAATATTAATTATTTTACTTTTTTAAACAGTCTCTTCATATTTTGCTTCAAGGTCCCATATTATTTCTTTCCCAGCTTTCAAAGGTTCAAAATGGCCTTAAGGTTTAATCTCCTTAGTTTTCAGGCTGTTTGTCATTTTAAGAAGAATGTGATTGATTAAGCAGATGAAAAGTGTCTGTCTTCAAATTAGCTGCTCAGAGAAAGAGTCAGAAACAAGAGTTATGTCTCAGTGTGACTATTTCCTCAGATCATGAAGAATATTTGCTCCGTTCCAGGTTCAGATGAATGGATGTGATCACCACATCAGCTTTAGTGAACACTGAGTAAAAGTTACAATGCTTTTTAATCACATAGTCCAAGGACTCAGGTTCTCCTGATGGAGGTTAAAACATTTCTCTCCAGCTTCAAAGTTCATAACTGTCAGAGGGAAATGACTAGAAAAGAAGCAGGTTCATGAGTTACTCTTCCAAAGTGTTTTCCATCCTTGTCTGTTTCCAGAGTGAAAGAATATAGGTCTCTATCAGGGGAAGAACATTAGATTTCACACAGAGTTAAATATGGATCCAAGTAAATGGATTAATGATCTGATCTATTCTTCCACTGTAACTAAAGGTCTTGTATGAGCAGGCTTCCCTTTAGCTTCTGCAACTTTTAAATTAAATCTTACTGTAATTTGAACTGTCTCTTCACATTAGCGTTGACAGAAGTATTAACTCCATCTGCAGATTTGTCCTCTAAACTCCAAACGCAGGTCAACCCAGTCCATGCATTTATCTCCACATGTAGTCCACATGCTGGTTTTTTAGTTGATGGTGAACTTTGCTGAAATCAGGTCCAAACAATGTCTTTGTCTTAGAAGTGAGACGAGTTAGGACATTGTGTTGTGTGAAAGCTGTGGGACAGCTGAGTTGCTGGTTCTGGACTCAGTAATCCCAACCTCTGACCGTGCTCGTCCATTATACACCAGCTATTTTACAAGCAGTCGCATCTCTCTGCTGTTTTCACACGCAGAGGCCTGGACTTAAAAATGTCTGCTTCCAGCCACATCTGAGCTTCATCCAAACTTTGCTATTTTCTTTGTAAAGCACAAATATAAACAACTTTAACCAAATAATCTCACCAAATAAAAGTAGCTCTGCTGTCAAGCGCCTCTACTTTCATACAAGCCTCATTCCTCCTCCTGCTGTCACGGTAGTCAGGCAGTGAGGGATCATGAAGAAGAAAGAAACCTGCAACCACAACCAACAGCTTTTTCTCTGTGGTTTCTGACCAGGATACAGAGTTTTCACCTCCTCAGCTCTAAACTAGAACCTGTTCTTGCTACTGATGCATCAGTTCTGTTATTACTCACGAACATTGTTGGATGCAGGATGTATTTTTCTACCTGCCAGCAAGGAAACCTCTAACTTCAGATGAACTGATGATGATGGAGAGGAGATGAGCTGCAGCAAAGGAGACATGGATGGGTTCGGAGATTTGGGTCCACGATGTCCTCAAACATGGACAGGAGTTTAGTGTGGTTCAGGAGCTGCAGCTGAACACTGACAGTTTTCAGGCCTAATTCAGGCTGAGGCAGCAGTTTGACAGACTGTTGGAGAGAGAAGCACCGACACTCACAAAGCTGCACAGTTTGGATTCAATTAGGAATCAAGTTTGACTGTAAAAGTAGAAAAAAATCACAGCTCTAATACTTTTTAAAGAGGGCCACATCTTTCAAATCCAAGTTGTTGGATATTTCTTTCCACAGCAAAGCTTTCTTCTAAATGTCCCAGTTTTAAAACTGGTAGAGTTCAGGAAAGTGGGACATCAAAGATCAGCCTTCTTCTCCGTTGTCTTTATGTTCTGTCAGGTCATGTGTAAATAGACGAGGTGTCATCACAGAGCGCTGGGCCCACATTAAAACTTTTCTAACTCCAGGGCAGTTAGCTGGAATAATGTTTTCTTGCAACACACTCAGGTCAGCAGGACATTGAGATGCTCTTGTGCTGCACCCCCACATAGAAATGAAGGGGTTCCAGAGCCCACCAAGTCCAATCTGAAAGGTCTAGAAGCAGGAAATAAAGAGACAATATGTTGTTTCAGATGGAAAAATGGAAGCAAATGTAGTTTTCTTGTTGAAAGTGCTTCTGTCCTGTAACCAATTTGAAATGTAGGTTTTGGAGAGGCTGCTCTTACCAAGAGAAAGAGAAAAACCCACTGCCACCCAAAGAGACCATTGAATAGGAGAAGTCAGAGTCATAGTGAAGACCAGCCCCCCCACACACTCTACACACCTGTTCTAGCTGAGAAACTATGTGCAAACTGCAGCAAGTTTTCTTGTTTTCATCATTTCATGTAATGTTGTCTTGTATTAGCCTGGATATTGTCACATGAGCCTTGGCTACAAGATCCTTCTGCTCTGTTCTGATCATGATTTGAGGACCATGTTCTTTGATTTCTCCAATGCATTTAAAGCCTGCTTTACTAGTGTAAGAAACTCCAGAAGACACAGGTGGATGTCTCCACAATCACCTGGATCACTGACTACCTGACTAACAGACCACAGTTTCTGAGACTGAATGGTTGTGTGTCTGAGCAGGTGGTCAGCAGCAGAGGAGCACCACAGGGAACTGTACTCTCACCATTCCACTTCACTCTGTCCACCTCAGACTTCCAGTACCAGTCAGAGTCCTGTCATCTGCAGAAATACTCAGATGACTCTGCAGTTGTGGGGTGAATCAGTGGTGGACCAGAGACTGAGGACAGAGGTGCACACAGGTGTCAAGCTGTATGACTGTAAAACATGTGTTAGAAGGTTTACTTTCAAATCTACGCTGGTGCAGCACACAGGAATCCACACTGGTGAGGTCTTTTTCTGAGCATCTCTGAACCCTGGAGGCCCTGAGGTGAGTTTAGGACCACTATCAGGGACAATTTTATCAGCTACCCCAAGGTGTTCACACGTGCTCAATAACTTATCGATCTCTTCAAATGTTGGTAAGGCTTAATTGTTCTGGATAATTCTCAGTGTGCTGGTTTGTGTGCTTGGCTGATCACCAGGTGGCATCCCTGTATCTTTTAGCTTCTGTTTAGGCCCTGCTTTCTGTGGCAGACTTTTCCCAACATTTCAGATCTTCATGTAGTCATGTTCTTCTCATTTTCTTCCTCAAGTGTTTTCTGATTAGTTGAATTCCTGAGCTAACTTCTAATGAACATGCACAGATTTTTTTCTTGTGGTATTAGAGCATGAAAATAGACTAGACCTCAGAACACCATCATTTCCTCACCGACTGTTGAACCCTGTTGCCAGGAGACAGTCTCAACATCTTCCTCACTTAGTGAATCAACAGGCCATGAGAAGGTGGATCAGCAGTGAGAGCTTGGACTGAACCACCTCTGCAACTATGGTGACTGTACACATGATGTTTGGCACTAACATGAACACACCTGAGTGTGTTAGCTACACAGCTTAGACAGTTTACGTCCCACTGGTGGTTCAGTGAGGGCTCAGTCTGGAAAAGGGACCAGACATCCTGATGGAAATACAGCACACACTATATTGAACATGTATGATGCTGTCAGATAATATAGGCGTTCAAGGAAACTGCAGATCAGACAGCAGAAGAAGCAGAAAAGTACACTCATGTTGACTTAATGATGTATTTGAGCAGGGCAGAAATAAGGAGTAATGGGAGCACTGGGAGGAGGAGAGGGAGACAAGATGGTTTCATCAAGTTCTGTCGAAGTGTGAGAAATAACAAGCAGGAATCAGGAAGAAGGAAACAGTCCTATCAGGTCATATTATGAACAATACTTTATATAGAACAGGGAAACATAATACAGGTAGATGTGATGGCTGTGGACAAAAACCAATGTTGGTCCATGTCAAGATCCACTGATAGAAACATGGAGATGGAGAGAAGAACTGGATCTCTGAGGAAAAGAAAAGTAACATTTGATTCATTTCATGGTTTGGAGAAATGTGAATGAAAAAAGAAGAAGGAGTTGACCCCCCCTCCACTTGAGGGTGACATCATCAAGTGGGCGGAGCTCTACTTCTGCTCTGTGTTCCATCATTGTGTCAATAATAACTGCTGCTGTGAAGAGAACAGTTCTCAGACTGAATGTTGAACATCAGCTAGTTTCTCCTGTTGCTTTAAACCTTGTTGTCCAGATGGAACATTGGCTGTGGATTATTCTAGCTGCTCTTTTCTTTGGTGAGATACAAACATCCACATGTTTCCTCTGATCACTGAAAATCACATCTATTCTACATGAGATTGAAGAAGCTGCTGATTGTTCTCCTTTAATCAATCATCTGTATTGATCCATGTCTTCCTCTGCATGTTCTGTTCTTCCTCAGAGTGTAAAGGAGAAGACAAAGTGATCCAGCCAGCAGGAGATGTCATTGCTGCTGAAGGAGACACACTTACTCTGAATTGTAGTTTTGAAACCACTTATTCAGGACCTACTTTGTTCTGGTACAAACAAGAAGTAAACAGTTACCCAAAGTTCATGCTGAAACGTCTCTCAACAACATCAGGAGATAATGCTGCAGAGTTCAATAAAGACAGATTTGATGCTGAAATCAAGAACAAATCAGTTCCTCTGAAGATCCAGAAGCTTCATGTGTCAGACTCTGCTGTGTACTACTGTGCTCTGCAGCCCACAGTGACAGGAAACAGCTAAACTCTGGAGAAAAACCTGCAGAGCAAAGACAACACAATACTCCACAACATCCACTAGAGGACCTCACACACTGTTAGTTGATCTTTGTTGAAACACTCCTGAAACTAGAAACTGTTTGTCAAAACTCTACATTCACACTGCTGTGGAAAATCTAAAACACTGAACTTTTCTTCTTTCCTACTAATGATCAGTTGTTAGAAAGTAAAAACATTCCTGGATGTCTGGATTTGACTTTGAAGGATGCTGGAAACATCTGAACAAATCTAATGAGAGAAACTTTCCTGAATTCTCCAAATAACAATGAAATGAGAGTTTGCAGCAGTGTCAAGGCTGTCCATCCTGTCTCTGTGCTGGATCTGACCACAGCACCTCATCAACATCAGCGTCATGTTTTCTGAGCTTCAACATCAGGGGAAGTATCTTCTGGAGTGGTTCTCCAGCCCTGGCATGGCTCCACATCAGTGTCACCACAAAGCTCTTCCATCAGCTGAATGAGGGTTATGAGAGAGACTTTCCAACACCACGCTGAAGACAATTTAGAAGGATTGAGGAGAAGAGAGAAAGGTGGAAGATGGAGAAGCTGAAACTGTGGCTGACTGGTGAACCAGTCTTGGAGCAGAACAGTCTGATGTCGTCCCACGTTGTCCCAGATGACAACAAACAGTCATGTGGAAACGGTTCAATAGTAGATTTTGGAGTAAAAACAGAATCAAATCAGCTGATCATAGAGGAGCTTAGTATTAGGAAATGTAATCTCAGATCAACAACAACATAGAACTGGTTTTCACCATGCTGGTATCTATTTAATAAAAATGATGCCAAAAAGAATCAAATAATGTGGACAATCCTAAGAAGCTCCTTCTGCTTTAAAGGATTTAAGAGGGTCAGTTTCAGCCAGGAGCTGCTGATCATCAACCCTTGATGAACTGATCATCAGCAGGGCTGCAGACCTCTAGAAAAGAAGATGTTGGAGCAGTTTACTGGTCTGGAGCATCCACGTGTTTGTTAATACAATGCCAAGAGGTAAAGACATCAGCAGTAGTCTCAGAGAGGCCTCTGCTCTGCAAGCCTCAAAACCATCAGGATTTGGAGATGATCTGCAGAGAGGAGTGGACGAAAGTTACTCATGATGTGTTTAAACCTAGTCAGCAACTACAAGAAACGTCTGACAGCTGAGCTGCCAACAAGGGTTTTGCCACCAAGTATTAGATCACGTTTTGCTAGGGGATCAAATACTTATTTCCCTCAATTACTTGCAAATTGATTTTTATTTTTCTTTTCATGTAATTTTCTTAAAGTTTTTTTTCAATATTCTTTCTATAACTGTTAGAATAAAGCTGCCATAGAAGTCTGAGACTGTTCATTTATTTCTTAGTATGACAACTGCTAAAAACAGCGGGGAATCAAATACTTATTTCCTCCACTGTAGGTGTCTCTGGGAGATCAACTAACATGCTGACCTGCAGTCTGATTCTCTTACCACCTCAGTGTTGCTGCCTACATCTGTTTATATAGTCATCTCTGTAGTTCATGGACTAACAATCAACCAGTCAGAATAGAAGTACATGCAATTATTAGTTCTTCAGCTATCGGTAGCGATCATGATCTGGGTCTCTGAAAAAAGACTTGGACACAACACAAATAAAGTTAAACTTAAATTGACTTGTACACCAGAGTTTTCTGGAAACAAATGTGAGGATATCTGTCTGAAAGGTAAAACTTGACTGAAACTGGGTCATGTGACAGGAAATGATCCAAACACAGCAGCAGATCTACATCACAATCAAAGAAAAAAAACAAAAACAAATCAAGGTTCTGGGATGTTCTAGTCGAGGTCCAGACCTGAACCTGATTGAAATGCTGTGGTGGACCTCCAGAGAGCTGTGGAGAAGTGAATGTCCAAGAACCTGAATGAACTGAAGCAACGTTGGAAAGAAGAATGGACCAGAACTCCTCCAGAACCATGAGAGACACTGATGATGTCAGACAGGAGACCACAACTGAGAGTTCCTGCTGCTGAAGGAGGATCTACAAGCTGCTGAATCATGGAGCTGCTGAGGACTGAACACATGATTGTTTTTCTCTGTTTTTGTCCATGACTGTACTGGTTGAACATGTTGAACGGCTCCATGATGTGAACAGAGATGTTCTCCTCCCTAACTGAGTGCTAACATGACAGATTGTTTGTGTCAGTGGTTTGTGTGTGTGTCTCAGTGTGGTTTGTGTTGCTCTGATGAATGATAACACAACTACAGTCAGCTGCATCGTCTCTGATAGAAGCTGAAAACTTTCTCTCCACTTTTCACACAAATACTCAACTATTCATGTGTGTTTGTCACAAAGAAAGATGGAAGAAAATGAGAGCAGATTTTCTCCAAAATGCTGTACAGCAGTGATTTAGACGTCATTGATTTCTTCATGTGTTTGTTGTTTGTTGAAGTGATCAGGAGCTTTGTTGTGTGTCCTTTTATTGGTTCAGAGTTCATTTGTCAGCTCTGAGTTGAGGCTTTGAGCTGTTTCTCTCACAGATGAAGAACACACATCCTTCCTGGAACCATTCTAGCAGCACAGTCGATGCTTGTAACCGTCATTGTGTTGTTCAAGGTAAAAGCCACAGCTAACGGTGTGGAGGCTGCAGAGCAGAAACCCACACAGCTGCAGGAAGAGACCTCTGATTGGCTGTCAGCAGTTTTGATGTGTCCTAATAAGCACAGAGAACAGATTGATATCTGCTGCTGTACACACTCATCAGCTCCCCTCCCTCTCTGCAGGAAGTCTTTTCTCTGCTTTCTGAAAAGCTTTTTTTCCACTCAGACCTCACCTCCAGCAACACTGATGCTACTAATGAACACAGAAGTCATTCAGCAACATTCACACTTCAGTCCTGACTGATCCAACCTCTGGATGTTGGTCTTTAGCAGCTGGAGCTTTAAAGCAGCTGGCTGTGCTGTTTGTTCATGTGTGGAAACAACAGTGTCATCAGCGTAGAGTCTGACATCCTCTTAGTGACATGATTCTGACACAAACTCAATGATCAGAGGACACACAACTGAACCTGGGACTCACCACACACCTGCTGCTTTGGATCATGTGACAGTCGATGTGGTTGTTGGAGAGTTAGAAACAGAAAACCACAGTCAAAATGGCTGTTAGCAGAGCTAACCTGGAAACAACGACAGACAAGTCAAGGTTCCAATCTGCTTTATTGACCAGATATTGAAGCAATGTGAGAAGCTTCTACACTTTACACATTCAGAACATGAAAGAAGAGATCAAGAAGAAAGAAATGCTGCTGAAATGTCTCCAAGACAGCTAATCATTGAGCTGCTGGAGTTTCTAGGACATGTCAACATGAACATCTGGAAAGAAGCAGTCAGTCAGCATGTGTCCAGCTGCTTTCTGAGGATCATCAGCAGAGAGAGTCCACAGCAGTACAGCAGACTCTTCACTATCAGCACTGTGTAGAGCAGGCAGAGCAGCTTCACCCTGCACTGAGACTGGAAGAAATCTGCTGGAAGTGAAAGCTCTGAATGTGAATCTGCTGCAGCTGGCAGCTCTGCTGGCTCTCTCTCTGGAGGACAGGAGGCCGCTGGAGCTGGAAGCTCTGAAACAGAAAAGGAGTCAGATGTTTGGAGTTGCAGTGACAAATGTCAGTCCTCTGCTCCTCTGCTCTCTTTGACAGCGTCTCCACATGAAGCTGAATCACTGCTGAACACAGTCACCAAGCCTTCATTACCTGCTGCTGTTTGGGCCTCCACTGTTCCCCCCTCGTGATGGACGTAGCAGCTGTATGTGTCCAGATGGAGGTGATCCACCACCCTGATGGAGGCGCTGCGTCCAGACTCTCTGAGCTCCAGCTGCTCTCCCTCAGCAGGGGGCAGCTCCTCCAGCGAGCCCATCTTCTTCTGTCTCTTCCAGGAGAACTGGACCAGAGGAGGAAACATGGCTGAGGCCACACACAGCAGGGAGCTGCTCCCCTTCAGCTGGACTCTGGATGCTGCTGGGTACATCCTCACCACGGGCTTCACTACCTGCTCATCTGAAGTTAGACACAGACACACATTCACACAGTCAACAGCAGCTTCCAGCACTGGATTCAGTCTGATCCTGGAGACCACATGGACTCTGACCACTCAGCTACTCATCAATACTCATCAATACAGGACAAAGTTCACCGCAGAGCCTGAATTCAGCTTCACCTCAGACACTCGTCACCTCATGTCAGCATGTGGAACATGAACTCATGTCATTTAGTCTCATCACTAAAAAATCATCAACTCATCAACTTTTGTGTTTTTGATCTGTTCTTTTTTATTCACCTTTTATAAATCAAATGGCGTGTTTTTGTTCAGCTAAAGTCTATTTCTCCAACAGAGGGGCGAGCTCAGTTAACTTCACCTCTGATGTTCACGTGAACAGAAGACAGTTCAAGTACGTTAGAGAGAAGATTATTTTAGATGTCAAACACCACCATCCAGCCATGAAGACAACAGTCAGAATTTACAGGTAAACTTGTCATCTCAAGGACACGTTTGTCCAGGCGACACCGGTGGGACCTGGAGGACCAGAACATGATCACTGAAGACAACATGGTATTAAGTTCTGGTCATGTCTTGCATGGTGAAAGGACCTGATCTTTGCAAGTATCTATGAAGTCTGTTCCTGTATTTTCACCTCCCAGGCTGCAAAAGGAAGTAGAAGAAGGCAGAAGCAGAGATCTGGTTATTACCATTAGTAACCTTGAGTGATCTTTCTCCTGGTTTTGGCTTCACTATAGACCTGGACCCAGATAGTCCTGTTGTAGGTTTTGGATCCCTCTGTTGCCTCACAGCTGGAAGGTTCTTGGTTCCAGTCCTGGCAGGGGTCTTTCTGTGTGGAGATCACATGTTCTCCCCGTGCTCCTGAGGGTTTTCTCTGGGACTCTGGCTTCCTCCTACAGTCCAAAAACATCTGTGGCGAGTTTCCTGGTGATTGTAAATGTCCCGTGAGTGTGTGTGGTTGTTTGTCTACATGTAGTCCTGTGATGGACTGGTGACCTGTCCAGGGTGGACCCCTGCCTTTCACCCAAAGAGAGCTGGGATAGGCTCCAGCAGATTCCTGCTACCCTCAATGGAAGCACTTTACTCTTTTGGATTAAAAACAACAAGCAGTACGGTCAGGGTTCGAATTACACAGTGACCCTTGGGGGAGCCCTATTTTTACAGTGTGCACCATGACTTTCCCCTGTGCACATGCGCATATCACTATCAGAGTGCTGCCAATAACACATTCAGACTGTCTGTCAGCTCAGGAAAGCAGATGCTGTCTTTCCTGCTGCAAGGACTTAATTTACTTTTATAACAAAAAAATAAAAACACCCCAAAATTTTTATTTCTAATTCTGCAACAAATGCATTTAGTTTAATAATTGAAAAAGTAAACAATTGCCCGAATATAAGACCCCATAAAAATATAAGAAAATATTACATTAAAAAAGAAGAATGTTATAACATTTTCTTTGATTTTCATTGATTTCATCTTGGCAAAAGACTTTAGGCTATTTAGACCTTTCTGAATATTTCATCCACTTCTACCCTCTCAAGTATCCCAGATAAGTAACTACATTTTAAACGTTACTGTCTAATATGAATTTATTACACAGATATACATATATTAAACACAATGACCAGTTCGAGATCAAATCTTATTCAAAAGCGAAATGTAGTTTATTTAACAGGAAAACAAGTGCATCCGTCACACATATTAGGGCTGCAGCCATCATAAGATAACCTGAAACAGGTACATCTGGCCAAAAGACATCTGTCTGGTTATCATCACCTTTATGTCAGAATTGCATTAACTCAAAGGACGTGGGTCACCAGAGCCATTTCCCCACAAATTTGAAACATTCAGGGCCTTTTTTCGGCCATTTTCCAAGCTCCAGTCCACACAATCTTGACAAATGACAATATGGTATGACAAAAGGCAAAACAACAGTCTGCCAAAATGAACAACCTTCTCTCTAAAATTGCACACATGAAATAAATAAATGAACCATACTACAACATGAGGGGGACATTTTTCACACAACATGATAAACCCACCAGTGGTGAATGGACATACGGCCCAACACGCAACAGCACAACATTACGGAGACACATGTTTACACTTTGGACTATTTCAGCAAACAACGCACACACATCCAGCAGCGCTATGCATGGTGCTGAAACAAGCTCCGATATTCAATTCAATTCAACTTTATTTGTATAGCCTCTGTTACAATGTCAATTGTCTCTCAGCGCTTTACAGAGACCCAGTGATTTCAAGTGATTTTCAATAAAACAATACCAGCGTCTTAGTTTGGGAACATAAATTATAAAAATACAGTCTGATAAATTGGACCAAAGCCAGACCGACCACTAGCTGAAGTAGTCGGTCCACTTGCACTGTTGTCAGTACCAACCATGGCTGTTGCTGTCTTTGTTTACTTCAAATATCTAAACTGTCCGAGACTTGGCTTTTTCCGTTTGGACATTTTCAATATAATTTGAGGATAAGACAAATATTATTTGCGTTCATTCCTTCAATTTCAATTACAGTATACCACCAAAAATCCCCCCGGTCCACCCATTCACTAATGAGGAGTTCATGTACGGCTACGTAAATATAATAATTCTCCTCCAGCGTCGCCACGGCCATGACAGGAATATATGGAATTATGTTAACTAGTTGAGGCAAATATTTAGAAACATTAAATAGCACATAAACACACACAGCCATGACATGTTTATTCTTTTTATTTCAGGAACCTCAATGTAGTGAAAATAAAATATATCTTAAAGTGGACAATTCTTTAGAGCTCCTGAATGTCTCAGGGCCGGCTCTCAGGGGAGCTCATGTCCCTCTCGGGGGAGCCGAGCTCCCCTTAGCTCCCCCGTAATTCCAACCATGAGTACGCTCATTTCTGGACGATAATTCGTACGAGTATTAGTCGCATGTGTCAAAAAATACGTCACGAAGAGGAAAAAAACATAAAAGTTTCTTTTCTCATCACTCCAAACTTTCTGCTGCTCTATTACTGTTTTCAGCTGCATATTTTATCATCTTCAGTCTAAATTCTGCAGAATAGCTTTTTCTTTTTGGTGGCATATTTGTGTTTTCTCAGTCTTTATGGTTTACTCTTGTCATTTCTTCAGTATCAGTTTTCAGTTTTGTGAGTGTAGATGATGTCCAGTTGGTGTCGTGGATGACATGGAGGATATTTACCTCTGCCAAGGAGCTCATGTTTTTACCAGCGTTTATCTGTCTGTCTGTGTTCAAGATAACTCAAAAAGTTAGGGATGGATTTTGATGACATTTTCAGGAGTTGTTAGAAATGTGAAAAGGAAGAACTGGTTTCATTTTGGGTGTGATCCGGAGAAATCCTGGATTCTGGATCACTTTCAAATTTTCGATAACCTTGCGGTAAATGGGGCCAAAAACTTTTGTTTCTCAATATCTCTGTTAATTATTGCCCAAAACTCATGAAATTTGGCTCAGGGATTGACAATGGGAACCCCTATCACATTTCAAAGGCTGATCCGGATCTGATCCAGAACGTGGATTTTATCGCAATCTGCTTGGCGGAGGTCTGCGCTCTCCGAGTGCTTTTCTAGTTTTGATATATAAGTCACTTTGAAATACAAGTCACAGGACCTGCCAAACTACTAAAGAAGCACAACTTATACTCCAGAACTGCGGTAAGTCAGAGTCCAGACTCCTGTAAGTAGATATGACATGTCTGCTTTATTCGGACTCTGATTTAAGACACAGAGACGCCTGTCCTGATCTTCCAGACTACAAGGATTTCCTAAACCAGCTGCTTCGTCCTCTTTGAATGTTTGACCTTCTTTTTTCCTACTCAGTGCTGTTTCATTTTCATCTCTAATTTGACCTCTACTTGTCTAACCAGTTACGTCTGAGCGTCCTGAGTTTGCTGTGAGGCAACAGTTGTGTTCTGGATGTCTGAGAGGAAAAACTGAAACAACTAGAACTTTGAATGACCAACTATTATAATAATCATTTCAAATATTCAAACTCTATTCTGTCTCATCATTCACTATTTTGATTTTTATCAGACGTGGAAGATATAAATGTATGAGTTTGTATCATTTATACAGTAGATGTGTTTCCTTAGATTGTTTTAAAAATCACCTTTAAACACAACATGAATTTGGTTCATTTCAATATTTGACTTTAATATTTGATTAAAAAATATTTCAGGTCGTTAGAATTTTCAGAATAAAAACATCACAGATTAGGAATGATTCATGAATTATTCCCTCCAACATATTTCAGGTTAAACGTGTCTATTTATTTTTCTAAAGTGGGATTCAAGTCCATCTGACATCCAAAGTCCTGTTGTTTTCAAAGAGCAGCAGATGTTCCAGAATTACTGAGATGATCCAACTCTAAATATCTGGAACATCTCTGACATTTGCAGAAATAAACAACAAGTTGAGTTGTTCAGAGAGATTTCAACATGTTTTCAGAAATGATGGAGCTTTTCTTCTGGAACAATGGCTGCATGATGAATTCTCTACTAAAGATGAAAAAACTAACATGGAAAGACTGACGCAGCTGAAACTGACTTGAAACACATTTACACTTCTACAATCAAACAGCTGGAGGAAAACAGATGTTTGTTCTTACCTGTTACATACAGTTTAGTTCCAGAACCAAAGATGAGGTACCAGTATCCTCCACAGTGAGAAAGACTGATACAAAAACCTGTCTGCTGGTGAATGTGTCTGCTGACTGAAGGAGTCCAAAGATAAAGCAGTTTTCAGCAGATTTCAGCTCCATGGTGTGTTCCTCTAATGTTCCCATCAACATGACTGTCCAGCAGCATTGACTCAGACACTACTCAGCCATCCATTTACTGTTGGAACCATCGTCATCAGACCAACAGCTCAGAGGAACAAGAGTCGACATGAACAGACTGAAGAACTGCTGTGGTTTCTATCAGTCCTCACAACCCCCCCACCACATCACCCACCCACCTGCTGGAAGACCTCAACATTGATGACGTCCTCAGAGACCACAAATCAACCCTCTGACTTCTCAACAGCTGTTTTCTCTAAATAAATGTCTGATATGTGTGTGACTGATGCTTTTTACATTTTTACGTGTTTGTCTGCTTTTCAGTAGAAATCAGATGTTTGAAGCTGTTTCTTTCTCTGGTTTTCTAGTTTGTCAGTTGTGTTTTTGTGTTTTTTAAGAGAGAAGCCACACAGAATTTCATTGTAGCCTGTATAATGACAATAAAGATTGATTGATTCATGTGTGTAGGTCTGTATGTGTCTGTGTGTCTGGGAGCAAATATCTTCATCTAATATGTCCTCATCCTGGTTAGAAGATGCTGCTGCAGGAGCAGCAGCCACTTACAGCAGCTCTGCCCCCATTTTCTTTATTTCTAGGTTGTTTTGGCTCCAGGAGAGGAAACGGAGGTCCAGACCAGATTCAGCCTCCGTTGTCATGGGAAACTTACGTTCCCTCCCAGTCAGATGGATGAGCTCATGGCTCTGATCCAGCTGCAGCAGGAGTTCAGGGAGTCCAGCCTCATGTGTTTGATGAAGACGTGGCTGAGCCAACTGACACCAGACTCTGTGGTTTCCCTGGATGGATTTAAACTTCCAGGAGCCTGGAGGAGAGCACTGAGAGGAAAGGAGGGGGTCTGGTGGTGTTCATTAACCAGAGATGGTCCAACCCAGCTCACGTCTCTGTTCAGGAACATCTCTGCACCAAAGACTCTGAGTGGCTGGCTGTCAGCATTCAGCCTTCCTCCATCCAGACACTTTTCTCCTGTTGTCCTGTTGAATGTGTCCATCCCTCCCTCAGCCGATGCAGCAGCTGGATGTGAGCTTCTTCACAGCTCAGAGACTCGTATCTGGCAGGTCCTCCTCTCATCAGGGACTTTAATCACCCCTGGCTCTCCGATTCTTCCCCATTTCCACTTCACCGAGTTTGTATGTACCAGACCAGGAACAACAAGACATGGACCTGTTGTATGCAGATGTCAAAGACACATTCACCTCCACCCTCCTCCCCCACTTGGACGTTCTGATCACAACCTGGTACATCTGGTCCTGAATACACCCCAGGGTGAGAAGAAGTCTGTGAAAGTGTGGACTGATGAGGCCAGAGAGACTGAGAGGCTGTTTCCAGACCACAGACTGGGAGACACCCTGAGCTCTCATAGAGATGACATCACCATCCTGACTGCATCACCGACCACATCAACTTCTGTGGGATAACACTGTGTTGACCTGGAGGTCGGTGTTCTCCAACACAACCCTGGATGACCCCTGAGCTGAAAGTCCTGATGAACAAGAAGAAGAGAGCTTTCATTTCAGGGGACAGAGAGGCAGAGAAGAGTTCACACAAAGTAAAGACCAGATCAGGTGAACCAAGGACAGCTACAAGAAAAACTGGAGGAGCAGCTGAGCAGAACAACCACAAGACATATGGACGGCCTGGAGAAGATCTCTGTACATGGACAGAGATGAGCCAGAGAACAGAAGAGACCACCGCTGTCTGGACAGGTGAAGGACCAGTGCTGGTCTACAGGTGAAGTAGACCAGCTNTGTGTCTGCTGACTGAAGGAGTCCAAAGATAAAGCAGTTTCCATGGTGTGTTCCTCTAATGTTCCCATCAACATGACTGTCCAGCGCATGACTCAGACACTACTCAGCCATCCATTTACTGTTGGAACCATCGTCATCAGACCAACAGCTCAGAGCAACAAGAGTCGACATGAACAGACTGAAGAACTGCTGTGGTTTCTATCAGTCCTCACAACCCCCCCACCACATCACCCACCCACCTGGTGGAAGACCTCAACACTGATGACGTCCTCAGAGACCACAAATCAACCCTCTGACGTCTCAACAGCTGTTTTCTCTAAATAAATGTCTGATATGTGTGTGACTGATGCTTTTTACATTTTTACATGTTTGTCTGCTTTTCAGTAGAAATCAGTTGTTTGAAGCTGTTTCTTTCTCTGGTTTTCTAGTTTACCAGTTGTGTTTTTGTGTTTTTAAGAGAGAAGCCACACAGAATTTCATTGTAGCCTGTATAATGACAATAAAGATTGATTGATTCATGTGTGTAGGTCTGTATGTGTCTGTGTGTCTGGGAGCAAATATCTTCATCTAATATGTCCTCATCCTGGTTAGAAGATGCTGCTGCAGGAGCAGCAGCCACTTACAGCAGCTCTGCCCCCATTTTCTTTATTTCTAGGGTTTTTTGGCTCCAGGAGAGGAAACGGAGGTCCAGACCAGATTCAGCCTCCGTTGTCATGGGAAACGTCCGTTCCCTCCCAGTCAGATGGATGAGCTCATGGCTCTGATCCAGCTGCAGCAGGAGTTCAGGGAGTCCAGCCTCATGTGTTTGATGAAGACGTGGCTGAGCCAACTGACACCGGACTCTGTGGTTCCCTGGATGGATTTAAACTTCCAGGAGCCTGGAGGAGAGCACTGAGAGGAAAGGAGGGGGTCTGGTGGTGTTCATTAACCAGAGATGGTCCAACCCAGCTCACGTCTCTGTTCAGGAACATCTCTGCACCAAAGACTCTGAGTGGCTGGCTGTCAGCATTCAGCCTTCCTCCATCCAGACACTTTTCTCCTGTTGTCCTGTTGAATGTGTCCATCCCTCCCTCAGCCGATGCAGCAGCTGGATGTGAGCTTCTTCACAGCTCAGAGACTCATATCTGGCAGGTCCTCCTCTCATCAGGGGACTTTAATCACGCCTTGCTCTCCTCCATTCTCCCTACTTTCACCCAGTATGTGACGTACCAGACCAGGAACAACAAGACGCTGGACCCGTTGTATGCAGATGTCAAAGACACCTCCATCCTCCTCCCCCACTTGGATGTTCTGATCACAACCTGGTACATCTGCTCCTGAATACACCCCAGGGTGAGAAGAAGTCTGTGAAAGTGTGGACTGATGAGGCCAGAGAGACTGAGAGGCTGTTTCCAGACCACAGACTGGGAGACACTCTGAGCTCTCATGGAGGTGACATCACCATCCTGACTGCATCACAGACCACATCAACTTCTGTGTGGAGAACACTGTGTTGACCTGGAGGGTACGGTGTTTCTCCAACAACAAGCTCTGGATGACCCCTGAGCTGAAAGTCCTGCTGAACAAGAAGAAGAGAGCTTTCATTTCAGGGGACAGAGCGGAGCAGAGAAGAGTTCAACACAAACTAAAAAGCCAGATCAGGTGAACCAAGGACAGCTACAAGAAGAAGCTGGAGGAGCAGCTGGAGCAGAACAACACACAAGACATATGGACAAGGCCTGGAGAAGATCTCTGGACATGGACAGAGATGAGCCAGAGGACAGAAGGAGACCAGCGCTGGTCTGGACAGGTGAAGAAGACCAGTGCTGGTCTGGACAGGTGAAGGAGACCAGCTCTGGTCTGGTCAGGGGAAGGAGACCAGTTCTGGTCTGGACGGGCAAAGGAGACCAGTTCTGGTCTGGACAGGTGAAGGAGACCAGCTCTGGTCTGGACAGGTGAAGGAGACCAGCGCTGGTCTGGACAGGCGAAGTAGACCAGCTCTGGTCTGGAAAGGTGAAGGAGACCAGCTCTGGTCTGGACAGGCGAAGGAGACCAGCTCTGGTCTTGACAGGCGAAGGAGACCAGTTCTGGTCTGGACGGGCAAAGGAGACCAGTTCTGGTCTGGACAGGTGAAGGAGACCAGCTCTGGTCTGGATGGGCGAAGGAGACCAGCTCTGGTCTGGACAGGTGAAGGAGACCAGTTATGGTCTGGACGGGTGAAGGAGACCAGCTCTGGTCTGGAAAGGTTAAGGAGACCAGTTCTGGTCTGGACGGGCGAAGGAGACCAGCTCTGGTCTGGAAAGGTTAAGGAGACCAGTTCTGGTCTGGACGGGCAAAGGAGACCAGTTCTGGTCTGGACAGGTGAAGGAGACCAGCTCTGGTTGGATGGCGAAGGAGACCAGCTCTGGTCAGTGAAGGAGACCAGTGGACAGGTGAAGGAGACCAGTTATGGTCTGGACAGGTGAAGGAGACCAGCTCTGGTCTGGACAGGCGAAGGAGACCAGCTCTGGTCTGGACAGGCTAAGGGGACCAGCTCTGGTCTGGACAGGTGAAGGAGACCAGCTCTGGTCTGGACAGGTGAACTCTTTTTTACTTTTCAAGCACTTTCAACAGCATTCAGCTCTACTGTGAGGGAAGCTGGAGGGAGAAGGACTGGATGGACAACTGGCTGTATGGACCATTGACTACTTCACCAACAGGCTGCAGGACATGACGCTGTGAAACTGTGTGTCTGAGGTGGAGGTCTGCAGCACCAGGACCCTCAGGGAACTTTTTCTCTTCAAACTGTGTATTTCAGACTTCACAAACATCACCAGCAGCTGTCATCTCCAGAAGTTCTCTGATGACACTGTTGGCTGTGTCTGAGGGGAATGAGCTGGAGTACAGATCAGTCATCATGGACATTGTGGACTAAACACCAGGAAGATGAAGGAGATGGTGACTGAGTCCTGGAGAAGGAGACTACCTCACACACCGGTGAACATCCAGGGCTGTTACATTGAGACAGTGGACAGCTTTAAGTACCTGGGTGTTCACCTCAACAGTAAACTGGACTCGTCCCACAACACTGATGTACAAGAAGGACCAAAGTGGCCTCCACCTTCTGAGGAGACTGAGGTTCTTTGGAGGGTGAACTCCTCTGCTGAGGACTTCCTCTGATTCTGTGGTAGCCTCAGGTACTTACGATGCTGTCGTCTGCTGGAGAGCAGCTCTGACTGAGACAGGAAGAGACTGAACAAGCTGGTCAGGAGGGCCAGCTCTGTCCTGCTGCCTGCTGGACTCTGTGGAGGAGGTGGTGGGAGGAGGACATCCATTATGAACAATCTGTCTGAGCCGCTGCATCAGTGGAGGCTGTGAGCAGCTCCTTCAGCAGACTGATCCACCCTCAGTGGAGGAAGGAGCTACCACAGATCTTTCATTCCCAACACTGTTAGACTGAACACTTTCTACAGTTTAGTTGTCCACTGGTCATGTTGTGTTCCTTCTTCTCTTTCACTCCACTGAGGGACTGAACAATAGCTGTGGACCTGGACCATCCTCTTCATGACACCTTTGAGGATCAAAGGAGCAGCAGTTCCCATCACCTCCTCTCTCTTCACTGCAGGACGGAGACATTTAGGAGGACTTTTGTTCCTGCACAAATCACACTTTTAATCCTTCTTTTTAATTTTTCCTTCTCTTTAAATTATCATTATTTATTTCATTGATGAGACGATGATATTTTGAATTTCATCCTTGGGGGTTGAATTAAGCACATCTAATCTAATCTAATCTAATCTAATCTAATCTCATCTAAAAACTTCCACACACTGATGTGATCTCATCTCATCTCATCTCATCTCATCTCATCTCATCTCATCTCATCTCATCTCATCTCATCTCATCTCATCTCATCTCATCTCATCTCTCCTGATTTTTACATCCAGCTGTGAATTCCAGATTGTTCTCTTTACTGGGGTAGATTTCTTCTTCTTGTGTGTTAGAGGCAGATGTCCTCCATGAATTGTTCCCAACAACAGCTACCTTCAGGCTGAGTCAGGAGAACTTTGACAGCCTGCTGCACAGAGAAGCAGCGAAGCAGCAGCTGGTCACCAGCTGTGGGTGGTGACTGAAAGAAGGAGATCAGGATACCAGCAGCTGAAATGAGTTGACTACTAACCATGAGAGACAGGGGGAGAGGTTCAGTCATCCAGGAGAGACTCAGAGTAGAGTCTCTGTTATTTACAGCTCATTTACTGGAAAGACAAGAAATCACAGCTTCATGCTCCATTTGATAAAACAAGAAGAAACTGCTGGATTCAGAAAGTTACGATTCATTTCTAATGTTTGACAGCTGTGCTGCCGGATGTTTAACTTTGACTTCTTTCCAGACAGAATTTCTCAAAGATATTTGATGTTTCTTCTCATCTCATTTGTTCATATCCATCCAGTTTGACTCTTGCTACGTAGCAAATTTAGAGCCAGAAAGGAGCTGAAAGGGAATCAAAGATCAGATTTCCAGCAGGTGACTGGAATGATGATTTGGTCCAGAAGCTGAATCCATGAAAGACTGAGTCTCTGAGGAGCAAAGATGGACAGAGGATCTCCATTTTGTCAACAAATGTGGGAGAAAATCATTGAAATGTTCAGAAACAATCTTCCTCAATGAAAGAAAAGCTCATGTTGGACACATTCAGAAGACATGGCTGAGGAAGAAGAGGGTCCCAGGTCCTGGACTGGTCTGTCTGCAGTCCTGACCTGTCCCCAGTAGACAATGTTGGAGGACTGAGACAACAACACCACCCCGTACTGTTGGACACCTTCAGATGTGTTTGCAGGAAGAATGGACTAAATAAGAGCTGCAACTCTTCATCACTTGGTTTCCTCAATGACACAATGACTTTGACGTGTTGTGAGAAGGAATGGAGACATTAGAAAGAGCTAAAAGCTTCACTGACACAACTTTATTGGAATGTGTTTCAGCTGTGAAATACAAGTATGTACAAGAATCTCCGTCTCTGATGTTCTGAACCAACATCAGCTGGAACTAATAAATGTGGATAAATGTGACAAACTCCCTCAGCTCAGTTTGTTTGAGGCTTTGAGGTGAAACATGAACCTGGGCTGTGGTTTCCTGCTCTCTTCCTGTCACCAACTCTGTTTGACGTCTGTTCATCTGGAGGTTTTTGTTCAGGCTGCAGGGATTATTTCTCACTGTGGTGATCAACCTTCCAACAGGAGCAGTAGTAGGAGGCTGAATGATCTACTCTAACCTTCTCTATCTTCAACTCACAGCCATTCTGTTTGTTTTCAGCTGAGAAATCTGCTGCCTGAGGATGATTATAACTTAAATCTACGTCACCATTTTGTTTGTCAATATCAAGAATCACTCTGAAGGTTTCTGCTTCTTTCTTCTGGTACCAGAATACATAACTGCCGTCACACTGTTGAGTTTGTCCACAGCTGAAGGAGGCTGTCTTACCAACTCTCCTGGTCACTGTTAAATCCTCCTGAAGCAGCTCTGTTGCCATGGCCACCAGCGCTGCAGAGACACAGACAGACAGGTGAAGGTCAGTGTGACAGTGTTTGTTCCAGGTGGAGTTTGTTGGCTCCTGATTGGCTGGAAACACTCACCTGAACACAGACAGCACAGAGCAGCAGCTGGGAGGAGAAGCATTTTGCTCAGTGGTGTTTCCTCTGGTGAACCTGGGGAGAAGTGGAGCTCTGATGCAGCTGAGGACCAACGAGGACGAGCTGTGAGATCAGACGAGGGCCACGTGGTTTCTAGCAGCTCCTCAGAGCTCCCATCAGCCCCTGCGGCCCACAGATAAGACTGCTGCTGCTGATTGACAGCTCAGCTGAAGCTGCTGTGTGCTTTCATGGTCTTCATCTGAATGTGACAGCAGATGAAGAACATCTGGGTCACATGATGCAGAAAGACTGAAAACATTCATGTTCCCAGCAGCACATTCAGGTTGGTGCTGAGTTCAGGAACTCAGACTGGTATCAGTGCTTGAAGCAATGTGATGGAAACACCTCCAGATCTCCACAACCTCAACTCTGACTGAACTCTGAAATGAGTTTCGCTTCAGTCAATAATGACATGAATTTCTTCTTTTCCCTCTTTGTCTTCAAACATCATGGAGGTAGTTTGTCATGTTGGTGTTCATCATGTTTCCATCATGTCAGCTAAGTTGTGTCAGAGTTCAGCTCTCCACCAGTTCACCTTCAGCTCCACTGACACACTGATGTCCAACATTTTCATCAGAGCTGCAGTCTGTCCTTCACTGTCATGGGCTGTTCTGAATCACATGGTTGGACC
The DNA here is from genome assembly GCA_018398805.1 of Hirundichthys speculiger. Classification (NCBI taxonomy): domain Eukaryota; kingdom Metazoa; phylum Chordata; class Actinopteri; order Beloniformes; family Exocoetidae; genus Hirundichthys; species Hirundichthys speculiger. Next base: position 28,736 of record JAGFBZ010000495.1, on the reverse strand, counting down.
GTGATGTTTCCTGACTCCCAAACACAACTCCACTGCTGTCTCTGGATGCTTGACTGGGCTGTGAATGTTGTCAGAGCAGCTTCAATAACACCCTGAACATGTGTCTGTTGGGATCCTTCAGGTCCACAGTCAGTGTGGACAGTATGAAAGCAGCTTCACACACTAATGAGAAACCTGCATCTCACTGGAAAACAATGAGCAGATTCTCACAAGATCCTCAGTCTGAGCTGAACAAGTTGGCCAACAAAAGGCTGGAAAAGTAATGAGTCAATCAGAAACAAATGGAGGAGCATTTGACAGCTAATGAGGTTCATAGTCAACAGGTCAGTGACATGACTGGGTATAAAAGGAGGATTTCAGAGAGACAGAAGCTCTCAGATGGAAAGATGAGCAGAGCTTCACCAATCTGAGACAACAAAATCATCTAAAAATAGAGACAACCTGACTAGCAGGAATATGAGCTGGAAGAGGCCAGAACTCTCAGTCATCCAGGACTTTGCAGACCTGCGTCTTTCTCTCCTGTGTCTTCCTCCAGTTATTCCAGTAGAAGTAGACAGGACCACCACTGGTCTCAGTCAGTGTTGCTCTGTTCCTTGTTGAACTGACAGGAATATGGTCTGGAGTTTCTGCTGAGGTCCAGCACGTTTGCACCGTCACTTTTAAAATGAGAAGTTTGGTTTTGGTTCCAAAGGCTGAAATGCAGCAGTTTGGACTGATGCTGCCACCCAGTGGAGATCATTGTCACTGCACTGGGGTTTCTCCTGTGGAGTGTTCTAGATCTAATTTATTCTCCTGTGTTCTCCATATTGTGAAAATAACAGTCTGTTATGAGGTCCTGAGAATGACAGAAACATTGATGAGCACTCCTCATCTCCACCAACTCTACACATGGTTGGAGGCAGCAGTAGTTGGTGTTCCTACCTACGAAAAGTTCACAACTACTAACATTTTGATGAATGTGGAAACACGTAAATTTCACTCTGTTCACAGTTTCCACACAAATCTGGTCTGGTCTGGTTTCATGAATGAGGCTCCCAGACTCCAGGTGGAGCTCCAGCACTGGCCCCTGTGTCCTCTGACTTAGTCAGGGCCCTTTCCTCACAACAATTATGTCTGTTTTTAATCAAATCTACATTCTTTAGCTCTCACAATCTAATAAAAAGTGACATTTTTTCCTTCCAGTTTCTGTGACATCCAAACATCAAAAGTGTCTGCTCCAGTGCTTGAAGGTCTGGCAGCAGAAACAGCAGAGAAGAGAAGACTGGTGAGACAGGACAGACAGGAAGTTAGTCTGAGTTTCTTCCACAGAACAGTCACAGCTCATTTTCAGAAAATGGAGCTCTGACACATCAGGTGGGATTTTCATGACAACAAACCCAGGAAATGTGTTTCTCCCAGATTTGGTCCTGTCAGGTGTCTCAGTGTCCTCAGACTTGGACAGATGTTCTTCATTGCATATTGTGTTGGAGTAAGAGCTTTCCTCTCAGCTGTTCCCTTCAGGGCTCTCCTCCATCTAACTCTATCCTCTCCATCCTCTTCTCCCACACCAACTCCCTTCATGTCCTCTGTCTCTACATCCATAAATCTCCTCTCTGGTCTTCCTCCAGAGCTCCTGACTGGCAGTTCCAGCCTCATCATCCTTCTACAGATATAATCTCTGTCCCTCCTCTGTTCATGTCCAAACCATCTCAGTCTGGTCTCTGACTTTCTCTCCAGAACATCTAACATGTTCTGTCCCTCTGATGTTCTCATTCCTGATCTTCTCCATCCTGGTCTCTCCCAAAGAGAACCTCAACATTTGAACCTCTGCTTCCTCCAACTCTGCCTCCTGTCTTCTCCTCAGCACCACAGTCTCTAAACCAACAACATTTCAGGTCTCACCACCGTCTTCTATACTTTTTCTTTCATTCCTGCTAAAACTCTGTTATCACACTTTTCTCCACCCGCTGCTCCCAGCTGCACACACTTCTTCACTTCTTTTCCACACTCTCTCCGTCACTCTGGACTGTTGACCCCAAGTACTTAAAATCCTCCTCCTTCTTCATCTCTGCTCTCTGTAGCCTCACCGTTCCAATTGGTTCCTCTCATTAACACACATGTATTCTGTCTGACTGTGGATCACCTTCATTCCTTTCCAGGACATACCTCCACCTCTCTAGATGTTCCTTCACACAGTCAATATGACTAGAAATGTCTTCTTTTATCTGTTCTCTCATTAAGATATTTGCAGAATTATCATCATATTTTGGTTAGAAATCATCCAATAGGCTAATAGCTGTATCAGTCACATACAGTGTACTTTTAAAACAAGCTGAGCTTTTATCCTGAGATATTGCTCTTACAGAAGAACAACTGACCCTTCGGTAAGCCCCGCCCCCCTCCCTCCATTTTCTATACCCGTTTTATCCTTGAAGGGTCACGGGGATCTGCTGGAGCCTATCCCAGCCGTCTACGGGCGAAAGGCAGGGGTTCACCCTGGACAGGTCGCCAGTCCATCGCAGGGCCACACATACAGACACACATCCATTCACACTCACATGCACTCCTACGGGCAATTTAGAATTATCAATTAACCTAACATGCAGTCTTTGGACTGTGGGAGGAAGCCGGAGTACCCGGAGGAAACCCACGCAAGCATGGGGAGAACATGGCAAACTCCACCAGAAAGGCCCCGAGGTTCAATCCAGGACCCCCCCCTGCCGAGGTTCGAACCAGGAACCTTCTAGCTGTGAGGCAACAGTGCTAACCACTAAGCCACCGTGCTGCCCCTCCCTTGTTACAGTCACATGTATTCTGTCTTGCTGTGGATGAGCTTCATTCCTTTCCAGAACATACCTCCACCTCTCTAGATGTTCCTCTACCTGCTCCCTACTCTCACTACAGATCACAGTGCCATCTGGTGGTCATTGTTAATCGGGGCCCTGACCGAGCTGATATGGGGTTTGTGGATCTTTGATTTGATGTCCTTCCTGACACAGCCCTCTGCATTTATCCAGGTTTGACACCTGCTGAAAAAGACACTGACTTGTGACTTCCTGAGGCTGCAGTATCAGGAATATGTAGGAATAATTTGTTTTAAAACATGAACAACATCCAAGCTGAGCCTGTAGAGTCATGGACTAAAGTTAGTTCCTCTCTTTTAATCTTGTTGGGCCACACCATGTGATTACAGAGAATCGCATGGTTTTCTTAGACAAAGGAAATTATAAAACTCAAATTCCCAGCATGCCTGGCAGTTTCAGTTTCACACCTAGGTGTGAAACGTGATGTCACCCTCTCTCACTGCCTCTAACTGGACGCGGATCCCTACTCTAACAGCGGGGTTCCCGAACGGAGGCGGATCGCAGACCCGCCGTTTTAAATACCGTGAGCTCTGCCAGCTTGCTCTCTTCTTGCTGCTTCTTCTCTCCTCTTGCTCTCTTTTCCTGCGCCTGGACTCCACGGCTGGGCTTTCCTCTACCTGACTCAGGGACACTCCTTCTGGCCACAGCTCCGAGCCAGCAACCACGAGGCCTCCCAGCAACGCGCTAGTCAGCCGCCGGCGAAGAAAGACCGGTCCAAGCGCCCCCAGGCCAGTACCACAAGTGACCCGCGCATATCGGCGTAAGAGAAGCACAGTACCGCCACAGGAGACGCTACGGCTCCGCACGCGCCTTAAAGGAGGACCGGTTGCGCCGAGAGCCTGCAGCCTGCACCCCCACTGAAGCCAAGAGACACCCGCAACCACCCGCGGAGCATAAACCAACAGCGTCTCTTTTTCCTCTTTTCCTGCTCCACGATTCCCCTACTGGACCTTCTCCACGCGACTCAAGATAAACTCTTGGCATACTCCGGCCCGCCGCAGCTCTCATCCAGTAACGCCCCAGTGAGCCACCAGTAAAAGGAGAGACCGGTCAACGCATCCTGTTCGGCCAGCAGCAGAAGTGACCCGTGGACGTATCGGCGCCGAAACAGTCACGGTTGCGCCACGGGACGATGCAACGGCTCCAGACGCGTTTCCATAAGAGGACCCGACTGTGTCGAGACACAGCAACCGGTACACCCCATGAAAGCTGAGGGAATCATGAAAAGGAGCAGCTCTTGCGACCACATCCGCAGAGCGTAATTGATCAGCGGTGCTGTCGCCAGCCCAGCCTGATCAACCCCCCACAGGACTCTTCAATGCCACAGATCGTTTCTGGAGCGATCCACGTAAGAGGCCTATGTGTCTGGGCAGAGTTACTTAGCTTTAATGTTAATATTTCTGTGCTTCCTGTGACATTGTTTACAACTGAGCCCGCCGGTAATCTGCTGGCGCGTATTTACCCACGTGATTGCAGTGTTTCCTCACCACCAGCTGGTCGCGCCATGGTTTCAGATAAGCAGTCAGGAGGAGAGTGCCGGAGTCAGCTCCACTCTCTCCCTCCTGTGGAAATCCTCGGAGCGACCACAGCACCGGTGGCTAGGAATCACCTTTCGCTGTGGACTTCATTCTGCCCTTTTCTTTCTTCCTCCGTACTAACAATCGTCTGACGAGTTACACGTGGTCTCGTCCGCCATCTTGTGACTTCCTATCGCGTGAGTCGGCGGCCATCTTGATGAGGGGCGAGAGCACCACATGACCTCGCCCGCCATCTTGTGACGTCCTATCGCGCGAGTCGGCGGCCATTTTGGCGATTTATTTTGCACAGTTTTGTAACATTGGCTGGTCACATCTCACATCTTCTCTGTTGCTCTATAGCGCCACACCTGGTCACAGGCTGGCACGCATAGACCAACAGCCATTTTGAGACTGATTGTGCCGTTTAGTCCTTTTTCCTGATTTATCAGGTGGTGCCCCGTTTCATTTTATTAACTTTGTTAACCTTTGTGTCGTGTTCGTTTCTCCCCCCTTACTTTAGTGTTCCCGGTCAAATTTGACCGGCCTGTTTTAACTGTCCTACATTAACAGAAAAACCACTGATCATCACCAAATTTTATTTAACTCCCTTTAAGCTGTAAACAAGTCTCAAACTAGTGGTTTACATGAATAATTGCAGTGAATATACAAAAAGGAGGCATGTGTCTTCACACACAGGAGTGGCATTTTGCAATCAGATCGTAGTGTGCCTTGCAAAGGCATCACATTTGAAACATATAAGACTTGTTTTATTGTCTCTAGGGGCACAGAGGTGGCATCTCTTCCATTTCTGCCCCTGTTTTGGGGGGAAAAAAGCCAGGGCAGTGCTGGGGCTGCAGACTTCACCAGACTGGCAGAGGCTGGTGCATGGTAGAGGTCTTCACGGGTCCACTTCATGGACCCGTGAAAATTCGATCTGAAACCGACCCGACCGGAGCTTTATATGTTCAGAAGTCCCCCAATGGACCCGCAATTTTGGGCCCTGAACTGACCTGAGCTGAGTCTTTAGATTCCGACCACGAACCGACCGAGTTACCCAAATAGAACGAGACAATCCAGCCCATTTGCTCATGTTAAAGTTGTCTATCGTTGAATAAAAACTTGATTTTCTTACCTAAAGTTGTCTTCTTCTACCGGTTCAGTGCTACATAGGCTACATGATTAAACAACAATAAATCCCACGTCATTATTTTCTTTGTGGATACAGATGCTATTGGTAGCAACTGCTAACGCTATAGCCTACACCGTTCAGGACGTGTCATGAACATGTTCTATTATCCATCGTTGTCATGTTGGACCCAGCCTGTCAGATAGCACTGACCTGACCCGAGACTAACTACTGATTCAGACCAGAACCCAGAGTCACGTCTTTTGAATGAACCTGAGACCCGATTCGGGTCGGGTTGGAACCTCGGGTTTTCGGGTTTTCGGGTTGTTCCGAAGACTCTATGCACAGGGAAGGTGCTCACCGTTGAATCAGAGGAGTCACTCTTTCCCAAGCTCTGTCAGAAAGAGTCTCCTCTTGAATACTGTTCCCATAACAAACACCTAATTGTTTACTTTGAAATGTGAACAAGTGTTATACATTTAGTTTGGAAGGTGTAGTTTCATGTGGGGGGATGGGCACATAAGCACGGGAATGAGGTGGAAGAGGAGACTATTTGTTCAGTCTAGAAGGGTCTATGTGTGTAGGTTGTGGTGTGGGGGGGGGGTGTGGTGTGTGTGTGTGTGTGTGTGGTATTTGTGGTTGTGTACAATCTGATGGATGAACACAATCTAGGGTCACCCATTAATTTCTATGGCGGTCATTTTTGACCGGAAACCACGGTGTTACAAAGTTGAATAAACTACTCAAAATTCAATGAAAGTGGTGATCGCAATTATATATGTTAAAAGGCTAGTGTGGAGGATATCATAAGGCCCTGAGACAATCAAATGTAAAACACAATATTTATGATTGATGAAAGTAGGAAATCGGTCAGATTTGACCCGAACACGACAGAAAGGTTAATACCCTTCTGGTTATTAGCAGCTGTCCTTCAAGACAGTTGGTAATAACCCTTTTATGACTAAACGAGCACGTTATATGCCTTATTGCACAACAATCTCATGGTTGTTTTTGTGTCTGATCATGGGATGGGTCTCAGTATTGATAATACAACCTTTGATGAACAACAACATGAAACTTTTTCACTGCACCATTAAATATTTCAGGACTATGAGCAGAGATAAACTGATCTTTATATTTTTTTCAACTCTCTCTTTCTCTCTCTCTCTCTCTCTCTCTCTCTCTCTCTCTCTGCTCCTGGTCGCTGTCTATACCTCAGTGGTGCTGGAAGACGAACACACTCAATATGGGATTTCTCGGACTGCACATCTCAGAGGACCTGGGCTGGACTGTGAACACCACCCACATCATCATTAAAAAGGCCCAGCAGCGTCTCTTTTTCCTGAGAACGCTGAGGAGGAACAAACTCCCTCCACCTCTGCTGAAAAACTTTCATCACTGTACAATAGAGAGTGTCCTGACCTACGGATGTACGGTGTGGTATGCCAGCTGCACTGCATCCGAGAAGAAACAACTGCAGCGGGTCATCAAGACTGCTCAGTGGATCGTCGGCTCCCCACTACCACGTCTAGAGGAGATTTACTTGAGCCGCCTTCTGCAACGGGCTGCAAAGATCCAGGACGACCCCGCCCACCCAGGATGACCCCGCCCACCCAGGATGACCCCGCCCACCCAGGACACTCTCTATCTCCAGAGTCATGAGAGCCCCCACCAACAGACAGCTGAAGAACAGACCTTCCCCCCCCCCCCCCCACCCACACACACACACACACACACACACTACTACCTCCCAGCCCAATGGACAATAACTTCTTGCACCTTAAATACTGCACCTTCAACACAGACTATTTATGTTTATAAAACTTCTACCTGCACTTTACTGTTTTTACTGTTTATTTTTATTTTAAATATATATTTATATATATATTTCTTGTGACTGAAGCTGCTATAAGAGAGATGCTGCCAAACAGAATTTTGTTGTATATTTTGTACAATGACAATAAAGATTCTTATCTTATCTTATATTACTATAAAACATTACTATAAAAGCCATCTTTTATCTGTCCACTTATTAACATTATTGCAGAATTATTGTAATATTTTGGTTAGAAATCATCTAATAGGCTACGAGTTGTATCAATCACACACAGTGTACTTTTATAACAAGCTGAGCTTTTATCATGAGATATTGCTGTTGCAGAAAAACAATTATTTGAAAGTGAGAACTGACCTGAGTCACCCTTTTTTTGGCACTATTGGCCTTTATTTGACAGTGAAGAAGAGATAGAAAAAAGGGCAGAGAGAATGGAGAAGACATGTGACAATGGATCATCAGGGCTGGGAGTCGAACCTGCAACCAACCACACAGGGACTGTAGCCTCTGTGCATCGGCTGCATGCTCTAACCACTGCCCCACCGGGCGGCCCTAGTTACCCTTGTCTTTAAAATCCCAACTGAACTCTCCTGATGCTTGGAAATCCTGGAAAACATCCCTCCAGTAGTTTACGTTCTGTCTTCTGTAGATCCCCACCAGCTTTAGATCTTTGGTTCTCTGAACTCCAACCTTGAAGTAGATCAGGACCATGACAGCAGCAGAGTCATCCTCACAGAGGAAGTGTTGCAGTCTGTTAACGTGGACGTTTTCAGGTCCAGAATCAGATCTGATTATCTTTGGACACCCCACCAGTTCAGTCACTGTGCTGGTAAAGTAGGATGAGATCACTTTCAGGTGTTTGTTTACATCCAGATTATATGTCGTAAAAATCCATCTCTGCACCAGTTTATCTCATTTCCAGAAGGGGTCAGAGTATCATAAGAGTCCATGTGCCACAGATACTTGGTCCAGGAACACTGTAAGTTCTTCTCTGAAGTCTTGGATCTCCCTGTTGCTGTAGCCATCTGGGTCAAGATATGACTGAAGCTCATAAACAAGGTCTGGAGGACACACAGTCCTTCTAATCTGCACCTCTCATTCATCATCCTGTAACCATGAAGGTGGCCTGGTCCTCTAATCTGGTTACTGATGAAGTTAACAACATCAGCAGGATCAGTGAAGGACAGAGGCCTGTGAAGCTGAAGCTGGCTCATCTTCTTCTTAAATGGAGAAGCTGATCTGAATGTTGTCTCTAAGAGACAGACACATCACAGTTTCTGCCTGTCAGACCTGGACTGAAGTCAAATCTGATGTTGATCAGTGATGGAAGTTCCTGGGGCTGATGCATTTTCTAGCATGGTTTTACTGGTCTCCATGAAGACGCTGTTGCTAATTTAGGAGTTTGTGAAGTCAGAATTTCTGTTTTTAGTTGCAAATGTTCAAGTTTATAGTCTAAATTTCAGTTTTCTTTTGAGAATTTTCAGTTTTATCTCAACTATCTAGTGTGTTTTTTTCTGAAAGTGTCAAAGATTAATGCATCACCACAGATCATCTTAAAGGGTTTGAACTCCTCCATCACACTGGAGTTCTGAAATAAATACTAATGTGTCCTCAAACAGAATAATGCACAGAACCCCCAGAAAAGCTAGAAACAGTCCTGTCTACAGGCCTGCAGGTCTCTACTAGTTATCAAAGTCCTGCTGATGGGCTGCATTACACTGTGGTATGAAACTGCTCCAGTCACAGCCAGAAACCACAACAGAGACTGGTGGAAACTGGAAATGGTCTACCTTCCACTCAGAACGCTGCCTGCAGAAGGTACGCAGCATCATAGAAGATCATCACCAACTAACACTCAGACTGTCCTCTACTCTTCTAACTGAGTCTGTGTGAACACACCAAGAGACTGAAGGTCAGTTTCTACCATCAGTCCATCAGCTTCCTGAACTTCATGAACAATGAACAGAGTTAAAACACACATCATTTCTGTTGCAACACTAACAATGTTCAACATTACAGCACTGGTCCCTTTATCATCTTCACACAGTCTACTACAATCATCTCTGTTCAGTTCAGCTTTTTATTTTCACTCATTTAGAATTTCTACAGATATTACAGCAGTCTAATTTTCTACCCAGTTTAAAAACATTTAGAAGAACATCCAATACTACCAAGCAGAGCAGTCACATCTGCCACCTGCTTCCACTTCTACACTGTAAAAAAACATCCTAATTTTACGGTAAATAACTCTAAATTTTACTGTACGTTTTACTGTTTTCTAAAAATAGTCTCCAAAAAATAAAATAACAGACATTTCTTGTAAAATTAACAACACAGTTGTTTTTTTTTAAGTATTGTATCTTTTTTAATGGTATAATGACTGTATTATTATACATGATCTTTCCTGCTCTCTTGAATTACAGTCAAATATTCGTAAAATGACAATAATTATCTGTAAGTAAATATGAAGCATGTTAAATCAAGGTTTATGTCCATATTAATAATCTCCCTTCTTTCTCTGTAATTTTAAGGAAAATCTCACTAGTTTCACATTTATGTGTACTTTTATGTTCAAACTAATTGTGCAAACAAATTTCACAAACTTGTATTCTACTGCCTCAAACATTATGCAATTAAAATAAAAATAAAGTGTATGCCCAAAGTTACAAAGATGTTGCTCCTCAGTCACTCAGTGATGTCACTCAGTGATGTCATTCAGTGATGTCACATTGTGTAGAAGTACTTACATGCTAAAGAATCTGATGAATGTCAAATGAGAAAAGTTAGAAAATACTGCAATGCAATAGTCCAGGAAGTAAGTAGTATATTTAAGAACAGCGATCTTTAAGTTCTTTAAAGAAGCAACAAACTTTAAATTTTCAATCTCAATAGCAGAATTTATTTTGCTGTCTGACATTTAGCACCAGACATAGTATTAAAATCTACATGAAAGACTTCAGGACGACAGAAATGCCAGTGATGGGCCACACAGTGGCACAGTGGTTAGGACAGATGGTCAACCTACTGTAGTGATCTGGCAGGTCCTTCTGGGTCGTTTCCCAGCATCCTTTGCAGCCCTGGTTGTTTAGGTGCTTATCTGTATTTGTTTGTTATCTATTTGATTTAATGCTGCCGTGTAAAGTCTGTTGCTGGTTTGACTCCCTGTTGATTCAGACCCCTTACATTTAACATGTTCATTTGTGTCACCCTGAGTTAAGTCTGTCTGTGTTCGAATCAGTACCTGTGAGTTTGTTTAATAAACAGTGTAAAGCAAAGCTTTCTCTGTACTTTGTGCAGAAACAGGAAGGTGATAAAATACTTATTTGGCCAGTGCCAAGGCTCTGTGAGGTTTTGTAGACCAGGGTTCTCTACAATACAAAAGGCTACGGTCCTTGTGTGGTTGTGGGTTCAACTCCTGGCCTGGATGTCACCCTTCCGTGGGTCTTCCCTGTTCTTTCTGTCCTGTTTCTCCTTCACTCTCAAACAAAGACCAATACTGCCAAAAAAAGCAGTATCTTTCTGCAGAACTCTTCACATTGGGTGCGTTTACATGGGAAGTTTAATTCCTCTTTAATTCAGAAGTAAAGTTAAAGCCGAATAAAAGTTACCATGTAAACACTTAATTCCATATGAAAATGTCAATTCCGAATTAACTTAATTCTGAAGTAAGTGGCTGGTTTATTCCCATTTTAATTCCGCATTAAGTAATTCCGCGGTCATGTATACACTCATTCCTCTTTAAATTAACTCCCGTCTTTCTGCGCATGCTCGTTCTCTTCCCGTCTGTCGCGATGACGCTTATATTCCGGCAGTAAACGGTGTTCAAGAGCAGAGACGATTTATTTAATAAATAGCTTGGAGGAACTGGAAATAATTAAAAGAACAGATGGCGGGAAACATAAAAATTGTGAGCTTTTCAAAGCTTTAAATGGTTAAATGAAGGAGGTTTCGCAGATAGAGACGCCACCCAGGTCAAAAATAAGTGGAATGTTGTTGCTAACCAGTTAGCTAAGTTTGTTTTCTTCCGGCAGATGTAAAGACGTCCGCCCCCTCCATCCAATCAGAACCCTTCCCAACCCCCAGACCTAAAGTTGGATAAAGCCGAACTAACGTGTTTTCTATGTAAACCTTAATTCGGAATTACTATTTCCATGTAAACTCGAAGGAAAATAGTTTAATTCGGAATTATTTAATTCCTAATTTTAATTCCGAATTAAAAAACATCATGTAACCGCAGCCATTATCAGTTTTAAAAGGTGTTTGATAATAATAATTTGGGTAAAATCTGTAAAATAATGGTATTTTTCTGCAGAACTATTTGCATTATCACTTTATTGAAGGTGCTTAATCATAATAATTTGGAAGAAATCTGTGAAATTACAACTACAAACTGTATTTTAATTATGGAAAAAAACTATTTTATGAGAAAGTAATTTTCTGTTATTTCACTCTATTTTTCTGGCGCCCCAGCAGCTGGAAAATTACAGTTTTTTTGTGATTTTTTATTTTTTTTACAGTGTAGGCTACATCACACATCTGGCTACAGTGGAGGTTCAGTGCACGGTGCTGCTACGGTGGACATACCTCCTCAGTTTGATGGAGAAGCATTAATCAGCCATAAGACAGTTACTAACGTTCAGAGTTACCTTCAGGTTCTGGGAACAATCGTTGGTTCATTTAGCATCAAACACTCTGATACTGGCTTAAATTTACAGCTGGTTCTCAGTAAATTCACATTCCTCCTTAACAGCTGATATTTCTTCCAGATCCTTGTCAGACGCATGGAAACCTTTATCCAGACTGGTTGGAGCTGACAGAAAGATCCACTAACTGGGATGGAAAGGTTCAAGAATAAAAAAAAAGCCTTGATATATTTGAAAATTGAAGAAATAAAAGTTGTTTATTCACAGTGAAGAACTTAAATGAGCTGATTGAAGTGGTCATAAATGAAGAGAGGCGATCTAATTTCTCCATAAATACTGTATATGGACCCTGACCTGAGATGTCCCATGATGCATCAGTCAGTAACTTCTCCTCTAAAATGTCCAGTGGGGCTGGTTGTGTCCTCATCAGTGTCTCAATCAAACCTACACTCTTACATGTTCCTGTCGTCTACTGAGACACTTCATCTGTCTGAGCTGCTGATGCTGCAGTGACATCATCACTTCAGTGGTTGCTAGGATACAAACACAACACCCCAGCACATTCATGGAGATCTCTGGAGATTTCAACCAGACTTCTTCATGACACTTCCAACTCTTAAACAGTTTTATTTTTGTTTTTCTGACATAATTAATACTGCATCAATTTGATTTCACTCTGAGGATTAATAAAGTATCAATACATCAATCAATACATTCAGCTGAACTCTTCATACCAGCTGGATCAGTAAAAGAGATCAGCTCTCAGATGTGTTGAGTGTAAAGTTGTCAGTTGCTTTAATGAGTCAGGACTGTGAATGAGCTCTGTCACTGATCAGGCTCCTCCTCCTCATCCTCCAACTTAGTGTTGATGAAGACTAAACAGAGATCACAGCCTTCTTCATCCTCACTGGAGCTCACAGTTACTCACCTCTGCAGATATGACGCCTCTGTTCTTCTCAGTGCTGCTGGCTGCTCTGAGTCTTGGTATGAACTCTGATATCAGTCCAACACTGACATGATCCTTGAACAGCTCACTGATACTGTTTGTTGGTGTTTTACAGGATGCAGAGCACAAACAGACAACGTGCTGCAACCAGAAGGAGAAGTGACTGCTGCTGAAGGAGACACAGTTACACTTGGATGTCTGTATAACACCAGTTCAACAAATTATTACCTCTACTGGTACAAACAGGATGGAAACAGCAGACCCACATTCATGCTGAGTCGTTTTAAGATTGGAGAGGGGAAAACAGTGGTTGGAGGTAGATTTTCATCCACACTGGATTCAACCTCCAGATCAGTTCCTCTGAAGATCCAGAAGCTTCATGTGTCAGACTCTGCTGTGTACTACTGTGCTCTGCAGCCCACAGTGACAGGAAACAGCTAAACTCTGGAGAAAAACCTGCAGAGCAAAGACAACACAATACTCCACAACATCCACTAGAGGACCTCACACACTGTTAAAGCACTGATTGAAAGACTACAGACAGGTGCTGTTCTACATTTAATAAACATTTATGGGACTTTATCTGAACATGTAATGCATCAGGGGGTGTGGCTCACCACTGAGACACAGACTTGTTTAAATCTGCAGGGACAATTCACACTGGCTATTAATGTCTGAACGTGTGCATGTGAAGGATGTTGGGGCTATAAATGTGCTCATATAATTATTCCAGCATTACTAATAAGTCCTAAAACAGTTATTAATAACAGGAAAAATGTCTGAATGAAATTGATAAATTAAAACAGGAACCACCTGATGATCAGGAAGCAACAGCTAAACAGCACAATCAGTTTCAAATAGGGGCTCCCCAAGTACCACAGAAATGCTGTCCTCTAGGTGGCAGCACCGGTCAAACCGGTTGTTACTGCTGCATTTGGAGCTTTTGTGGAATATGTAAACTTCCTGTTTTTGAAAAGCAACTATGTGAACTCCAATGACTTGGAAGGCACTGATTTAGCTCGAGGGTAAGTTCAACACAGGGAAGAAATTCAGGCTATTATCCCGTCAATTCAGCAAGAAACAGATCAACACTGACTGTCAGATGAGTGGTGACCCTCTTTACTTTAGCTGGAATAACTGGAGGAAGCCACAGCAGAGAGGGGTGCATGTCTGCAAAGGAATGTCAGATTTGCTCCCTGACACGTCATATTCCCCAGGAGTCAGTAGCTTCTATTGACTGTTGTTCTATACATCCCAGCCTGTAACCAGGTGTGGTGCTATGGAGCAACAGAGAAGGATGAAAAGAAGAAACTAGACCTTTTTAACCAGGAAATCCACCTCCAAACCCCTGTGTGGGTGATGGATAAAGATAAAAATACCAGTCTGCCAGCCCTGGACTGGTAGACTGGTATTTGCTGATTGGTGGGTGCAGGCCCAATCAGAGCCTGGCTACATGACTTTCACACATTGTGAAGTTTGCTTCAGATTGGTACATCTGTGGTGAAACAACAAAGTAGCTGTTGCTGGTGGTGAGAAACCATCATAGCTTTATTAAAATGTTTGATTTGACTCTGTTCCTGACCTTATTTAAAAGCCTGAAAAATGACCCACCCTTACGATATTATAAGTAACATTTCTGAAACTCCTGGAAGAAAGAAAAGAAAAAACAAATCAGTTCCAGATGAAGCTGCAGTCTGTTAACCAGGAGGAAGAGGAAGAGAGAGAAGAGAAACTCCAGATGAAAGAGGAGACGGAGACATTCAGGGAGGAGCTGAGCTGTTACTGAACTATAGAAGAGACACAAACTTCCACATTCAACACAGTTCAACACACAAACCACAAACATCAGCTTTATTCAACATGGACTATTATGTACTTTCTCTACTGATGATCAGGATTCTAACAGGTACGTTACAATCTGAACCTTTAAAATCACCTTCAGTCTCAACTCTTATACATGTCATTCATTTCTAAAGAGCTTTGGGACTAAATCTAAAGCAGATTTGTCTTCCTTTAGGTGTCAGCTGTGAAGAACTGACTGCAGTCAGAGATGAAGAGTCCAGTTTAGAACAGACACCAGTTACTCTGTCCTACAATTATACCAAACTGACAACTGGAGATTATTTCTACTGGTATCGACAATATCCAGGAAAACCTCCAGAGTTCCTGATCTCTCACACAGAAACTGGAACAACAATAACTGAGAAGGTTAAAGGACTGAAGATTAAAGTGGAGAAACCTGAAGTCCATCTTCAGATGTCCTCTGCTGCAGTGTCAGACTCTGCTGTGTACTACTGTGCTGTGAGGCCCACAGTGACAGGAAACAGCTAAACTCTGGAGAAAAACCTGCAGAGCAAAGACAACACAATACTCCACAACATCCACTAGCGGACCCTCACACACTGTTAAACCACTGATTGTTGAGGTCATTGGACTGATGACAAAGACAGCAGAGACATGAAGCAGTAAAGATCAGAGACAGAGACAGAGCTGCTGTGGAACACTCAACTATCTGATTGGTGAGTTGAACTAAATCAATCATGTCAGGAGGTCATTGGCCCCCCACCACTGAACTTCAGCTCATCCAATGACATTATTAGTTCCTCATTGGCTGCAGTGGAAGAACATAGTTCATCTGCTGTGTGTCTGTCTTGAAGACCTCCAAAGACATGTTGCTTCAGATCTTTTTGCTTCTATGTCACATTCTAGGTGAGTTGAAGAACAGGGATTGAAGTTTAGTTGAAGCTGCTGCGTTAACCACATATACAGACTGCATTTCACTCCTTTTCTGGTTTCTTTGCTCTGATAGAATGAAAATCATGTTTGGATCATCTTTGTAAATGGAACTGACAGAGTTCTCCAGTTGATTTAGTTGTGAATGTCCACAGAGTAACACTGTCCAGGAGACATTTTCACTGTCTTCTCCTCTCAGCCTCATGGACAATGTTAGTCTGATGGATTCATTTTCTCCACTTTTTCCAGGACTAATAGCTGGAGACACAATCTCTCCTGAACAAGATGAAGTCAGTGGAAGAGAAGGACAACCTGTCACACTCACATGCAACTATCAGACAGATGAAGAGAATATTCTCCTTCACTGGTTCAAACATCATTCTGACCTTCAGGCTCCTCAGTTTATACTCTGGAAAGGAGCAAAATCACTGAGTAGCTCTGGATACAATCCTGATCCTGGTCGATATGTCTCCCAAACCTCAGATAGATCAACTGAACTGACCATCAGAGAGCTAACCCTGGCAGACACAGCTCTCTACTACTTCACCAGCAGGTAGCATAAAACTATTTTATTCACCTGAATTCAATTATATCCTGAAAGAAGAAAGAACTGCACAATAAAAGTGTCAATTAAATAATAATAATAATTCTCAGAGTTACACTGACTTTGACTTTTTTCAGTCATAATGAACTGATGATATTTCCTGTTTTTTCCTCCTCAGTTTCATTTTATTTGTTCATCAACAGAACTTTGTTCATTCAGACCTGCAACCCATTTTTCAGTCAGTGGTCTGTAGTTGTAGTCAGGAGGTCAACAAAGCTCCAGTCTCTTCATGTTGGTCTTTTTTCTGCAGCGATATTCAAGGAAATAGATGAGAAAGGAAATCAGCAGCCTCCTACATGCTAATGTCTCCTTTTACTGCTGAACTTCTCTCTGACAAACATCAACACAAATATCAGCTCTCTTCACCTCCAGTCAGTGGACAAAGTCTGTGGTCTTTGAGATGAACACCATTTAGTCCAAAAGAGGAATGAATGAAGGGACGAGAACAACAGCTGTGACTGACTGAACCAAACAGACATGAATGAAGACTTCTGCTGCTGTGGTTGGACTCTTCAACATCTGCTCTTTGACAACTAATTCTGGGTTTTTCTCATCAGTTATGAACATTGTTGCTGATTTTATTTTCACAAACATTTCCAACAGCCTGGTCAAAGTTATTTTCACAATATTAGTTCATCTTCAGGGTCAAAGTTGATCTTTGTTGGAGCATTTCCAGCAGTTGTTCATGAAGTTGAATCTCTATCAGGGCTGGTTCTCCTTTCTCCTGCTTCTCTCTTTTATAGAGAGGAGCCACATGAAAAAAGACACCTGGTATCATCAACCCTCCAAGCAGCCATGTGACTATTTCCATCCACCACACCAGTTACTGAGAGATCAGCTCTGGTCTCACAGATGCTTGAAAGAGCCTTTAGAGCAGAAACCAGCAGCTGATGCTGGTCAGACTGGACTCATTGAACTGAAGGCTCAGTCACCAGACGTCCTTCCAGGGAAGCAGAAAGAACAGCTGGAGGCTTTTATTGGTGCAGCTGAACAACATCTAAACGTTCTCCACCAAAGCTTTCTCCTGGATGTCACAGGATGATTTTAAACTTGTAATTGTCCAGTTCAGGAAAGCGGGACATCCAAAGATCAGTTTTGTCCTCCGTTGTCTTTGTGCTGTCAGGTTGTGTGTAAATAGATGAGCGCTGCGGCCACGTTAAATATTTCCTAACTTCAGCGTGATTGACATGTTCATCCTTGTGTTTCCTCAGCTCAGCAGCGTTGAGATGCTCTTGTGCTGCAGCACCACATAGAAATGAGTGGGTTCCAGAGTGGAGAACAGAGTCCACTGAGTCCAGTCTGAAAGACCTAGAAGCAGGTCATGAAGAGACAATGTGCTGTTTCAGAAGGTCAAACGTCAGCAGATGTGGTTTCTGGTTGAAAGTGCTCCTGTCCTGTGACTGGTGTTACATGTGGATTTTGGAGAGGCTTCTCTTAGTGGAACCACGTTGAGTCAGAGAAGGTTCCTGCCTACTTGAACCTTTCAAAGTCCAAACTGTAGCATGTTGTCTTGTCTTCATCACATCACATAATGTTGTCTAGTATCAGCCTGGATATTGTCACATGTAGCAACCTTGGCTATCAGCTGGATAACACATGAGCAGGTGACTGCAGATCCTCCTCTGCTCTGTTCTGATCATCAACGTTACGTTTGAGAGCTGAATCATGTTGGATTTTGTTTCCAGTCGTAGGTGTGTGGTGTGCAGATCTTCTAAGCTGAGCCATGAGCTGCTGGATGTGTTTTTGAACTGGTTTCATTCAAGGTTTTGCTCCATTTTCAGTCATCAGAGCAGCTGATGGAAGTCCACATATTTATGATGGTGAGATGATTGTTTGTAATGTTCAAACTGGTCAAATGAAACTTCATCTGTGTGGATAAAATTGTAGAAGAGTTTGATGTTGAATATAAAGTTAAAGTTAATGCTTTCCTGAAGAGGGAAAACCTCCAAAAACTGCAGTTCATAGAGCTCTAGAGAGCCTGCTGCTCCATGAAATACTTCTGACAGATCAAGTTGAAAAATTTGATTTTTTTTTAAAGATTTTTTCTGGCTCTAGCGGCCTTTATTGACAGTGAAGAGACAGGAAGGGGGACAGAGAGAATGGGGAAGACACGCAGCAAAGGGTCGACGAGCCGGCAGTTGAACTCGCGACCAGCCGCACGAGGACTGTAGCCTCTGTATATGAGCCACCTGCCCTAACCACTGTGCTACCGGGGCAACCCAAAAAATTTGATTTTTTAACTTTAAAATTATTTCTATAATTGCCTTCTGTATGTTTGTTATTTTATATTAAGATTTGATTGAGAAGTTGTCATGTTTTCAGATGTGATCAGTATTTGGTGTTCATGATCAGGGTCTTCAATGGTTCAGCAGTGGTGGGGATCAGTCAGGCTGAATGGAGGATCAAACCTGATCCAGATACACACTCAAAGACTGATCTGAGCTCTGATTTTAGTCCTTCAACACTTTCTGAAAGTTGGAAATAAAGAATCAGTCTAAAGTTGAACATCTTCTCAGATGTCTTCTCCACCATGATCTGGACTTTGGTCATGTGACCAACACAGTCTCTGAATGAAAACACAAGCTGACACAAAAATACCAGCTGACTGGATCTCAGCTGTTTCCCTCCACTAGAGGGTGACATCATCAAGTGGGCGGAGCTCTACTTCTGCTCTGTGTTCCATCATTGTGTCAATAATAACTGCTGCTGTGAAGAGAACAGTTCTCAGACTGAATGTTGAACATCAGCTAGTTTCTCCTGTTGCTTTAAACCTTGTTGTCCAGATGGAACATTGGCTGTGGATTATTCTAGCTGCTCTTTTCTTTGGTGAGATACAAACATCCACATGTTTCCTCTGATCACTGAAAATCACATCTATTCTACATGAGATAGAAGAAGCTGCTGATTGTTCTCCTTTAATCAATCATCTGTATTGATCCATGTCTTCCTCTGCATGTTCTGTTCTTCCTCAGAGTGTAAAGGAGAAGACAAAGTGATCCAGCCAGCAGGAGATGTCATTGCTGCTGAAGGAGACATGGTTACTCTGAACTGTAGTTTTGAAACCAGTGATTCAGCTCCTACTTTGTTCTGGTACAAACAAGAAGTAAACAGTTACCCAAAGTACATGCTGAAATTGTTTCTCGACATCAGGAGATAACGCTGCAGAGTTCAGTAAAGACAGATTTGATGCTGAAATCAAGAACAAATCAGTTCCTCTGAAGATCCAGAAGCTTCATGTGTCAGACTCTGCTGTGTACTACTGTGCTGTGAGGACCACAGTGACAGGAAACAGCTAAACTCTGGAGAAAAACCTGCAGAGCAAAGACAACACAATACTCCACAACATCCACTAGAGCAGTGTTTTCAACCCTGGTCCTCGAGGCACACTATCCAGCAGGTTTAGAGGTTTCCCAGGTTCAACACACTGATTTTAATAATAGTCATTATCAGGTTGTCCTCAAAGTGAACAAGTCTGTTGATGACACAGTCACTTGTATCATGGTGTGAAGTAGAAGGGGAAACATCTAAAACATGCTGGATAGTGTGCCTCAAGGACCAGGGTTGAAAATCACTGCACTAGAGGACCTCACACACTGTTAGTTGATCTTTGTTGAAACACTCCTGAAACTAGAAACTGTTTGTCAAAACTCTACATTCACACTGCTGTGGAAAATCTAAAACACGGAACTTTCTTCTTTCCTACTAATGATCAGTTGTTAGAAAAGTAAAAACATTCCTGTATGTCTGGATTTGACTTTGAAGGATGCTGGAAAATCTGAACAAATCTAATGAGAGAAACTTCCTGAATTCTCCAATAACAATGAAATGAGGTTGCAGCAGTGTCAAGGCTGTCCATCCTGTCTCTGTGCTGGATCTGACCACAGCACCTCATCAACATCAGCGTCATGTTTTCTGAGCTTCAACATTAGGGGAAGTATCTTCTGGAGTGGTTCTCCAGCCCTGGCATGGCTCCACATCAGTGTCACCACAAAGCTCTTCCATCAGCTGAATGAGGGTTATGAGAGAGACTTTCCAACACCACGCTGAAGACAATTAGAAGGATGAGGAGAAGAGAGAAAGGTGGAAGATGGAGAAGCTGAAACTTGGCTGACTGGTGAACCAGTTTGGAGCAGAACAGTCTGATGTCGTCCCACGTTGTCCCAGATGACAACAAACAGTCATGTGGAAACGGTTCAATAGTAGATTTTGGAGTAAAAACAGAATTAAATCAACTGATCATACAGGAGCTTAGTATTAGGAAATGTAATCTAGATCAACAACAACATAGAATGGTTTTCACCATGCTTGGTATCTATTTAATAAAAATGATGCCAAAAAGAATCAAATAATGTGGACAACCTAAGAAGCTCCTTCTGCTTTAAAGGATTTAAGAGGGTCAGTTTTCAGCCAGGAGCTGCTGATCATTCAACCCTGATGAACTGATCATCAGCAGGGCTGCAGACCTCTAGAAAAAGAAGATGTGGAGCGTTGCTGGTCTGGAGCATCCAGGGTTTTTAATACAATGCCAAGAGGTAAAGAATCAGCAGTAGTCTCAGAGAGGCCTCTGCTCTGCAAGCCTCAAAACCTTCGGGATTTGGAGATGATCTGCAGAGAAGAGTGGACGAAAATTACTCCTGATGTGTTTAACCTTTGTGTCGTGTCGTTCTCCACCCTTACTTAGTGCTCCCGGTCAAATTTGACCGGCCTGTTTTAACTGCTCTACATTAACAGAAAAACCACTGATCACCACAAATTTTATTTAACTCCTTTTTAGACTGTAAACAAGTCTCAGACCACTGGTTTACATGAATAACTACAGTATATACAAAAAATAGACACAGAAAGACACGGAATGGTAAATGTATTCCAAAATATCATTTATGTAAAAAAAATGTAACAAAAATCAAAACAGTGACCAAATCACACACCATCAACATGTTTATGTGTGTGTGTGTGTGTGTGTGGTGTGTGTGGTGGGGGGGGGGGGGGTCTTCACATGTGTTTTCACACACAGGAGTGGCATCCGAACAATGTTTTCTACTCTTGCTCTGCCCCCTCTTTCCTGGGGTGGATGAATACCAGAGCAAATTGCCATCCTTGGACTGGAATATCACAGGTGCTCTTCCTCAGGTGTGTCTTCCTCTGGAGCCTCTTCCTCACATCTGTGACGGGTGGTTCACAATGGACAAAAATCAGGATCGATGTGTTTCTATTCTGAGACATCCTCCTCTATTTCTGGTTGAACTTCTATACCCTCTTCATCAGGTGAAATAAAAGGTCCAGAGCCTCTCTGACAAGAAATCATCTGAGGGCACCTAGTCAATGTGTTCATAGTAAAATGAGGGAAATGCACACAAAAAAACTATATATAGGGGTCTCTGAGAAGATATGATACATTTGTATCGGAAAGTGCGGTTCACGTGAAGGATGGGCACATAAGGCCTGGAAAGAGATGGTTCCCATAACAAAAACACCTAATGTTGACTTTGAAATGGGAACAAGTGTTATTCTTATAAATTTAGTTGGAAGCTGTAGTTCTGTGGGGGGATGGGCACATAAGCACCGGAATGAAGTGGGAAGAGGAGACACCTATTTGTTCAGTCTGAAGAGGTTCACGTGGTGTGGTATGTGGTGTGTGTGTATGGTGTGTATTTGTGGTTGTGTACTATCTGAGGATGAACACAATCTAGGGTCACCCATCATTCCTATGGCGGTCATTTTGACGGGAACACCACAGGTTACAAAGATGAACAAACTACTCAAAATTCAGAGAAAGTGGTGATCAGCAGTTATAAATGTTCAAACGCCTAGTGTTGCGGATATCATAAGGCCCTGAGACAATCAAACGTAAAACACAATATTTATGATTGATGAAAGTAGGAAATCGGTCAGATTTGACCCGAACACGACAGAAAGGTTAAACCTAGTAAGCAACTACAAGAAACGTCTGACAGCTGTGCTGCCAACAAGGGTTTTGCCACCAAGAAACCTACAGTCCATGTGACATGTTTTGCTAGGGGATCAAATACTTATTTCCCTCAATTACTTGCAAATTGATTTTTTTTTTCTTTTCATGTAATTTTCTTAAAGTTTTTTTCAATATTTTTCTATAACTGTTAAAATAAAGCTGCAATAGAAGTCTGAGACTGTTCATTTATTTCTTAGTATGACAACTGCTAAAAACAGCAGGGAATCAAATACTTATTTCCTCCACTGTAGGTGTCTCTGGGAGATCAACTAACATGCTGACCTGCAGTCTGATTCTCTTACCACCTCAGTGTTGCTGCCTACATCTGTTTATATAGTCATCTCTGTAGTTCATGGACTAACAATCAACCAGTCAGAATAGAAGTACATGCAATTATTAGTTCTTCAGCATCGGTAGCGATTCATGATCTGGGTCTCTGAAAAAAGACTGGACACAACAAAATAAAGTTAAACTTAAATTGCTTGCACACCAGAGTTTCTGGAAACAAATGTGAGGATATCTGTCTGAAAGGTAAAACTTGACTGAAACTGGGTCATGTGACAGGAAATGATCCAAACACAGCAGCAGATCTACATTCACAATCAAAGAAAAAAAACAAAAACAAATCAAGGTTCTGGGATGTTCTAGTCGAGGTCCAGACCTGAACCTGATTGAAAGCTGTGGTGGACCTCCAGAGAGCTGTGGAGAAGTGAATGTCCAAGAACCTGAATGAATGAAGCAAACGTTGGAAAGAAGAAGGACCAGAAATCCTCCAGAACCATGAGAGACATGATGATGTCAGAAAGGAGACACAACTGAGAGTTCCTGATGCTGAAGGAGGATCTACAAGTGCTGAATCATGGAGCTGCTGAGGACTGAAACATGATTGTTTTCTCTGTTTTTGTCATGACTGTACTGGTTGAACATGTTGAACGGCTCATGATGTGAACAGAGATGTTCTCCTCCTAACTGAGTGCTAACATGACAGATTGTTTGTGTGTGGTTTGTGTGTGTGTCTCAGTGTGGTTTGTGTTGCTCTGATGAATGATAACAGAACTACAGTCAGCTGCATCGTCTTGATAGAAGCTGAAAACTTTTCCCACTTTTCACACAAATACTCAACCTATTCATGTGTGTTTGTCACAAAGAAAGATGGAAGAAAATGAGAGCAGTTTTCTCCAAAATGCTGTACAGCAGTGATTAGACGTCATTGATTCTTCATGGTTTGTTTTTGTTGAAATGATCAGGAGCTTTGTTGTGTGTCCTTTTATTGGTTCAGCGTTCATTTGTCAGCTCTGAGTTGAGGCTTTGAGCTGTTTCTCTCACAGATGAAGAACACACATCCTTCCTGGAACCATTCTAGCAGCAAGTCGATGCTTGTAACCGTCATTGTGTTGTCAAGGTAAAAGCACAGCTAACGGTGTGGAGGGCAGAGCAGAAACCACACAGCAGGAAGAGACCTCTGATTGGCTGTCAGCAGTTTTGATGTGTCCTAATAAGCAAGAGAACAGATTGATATCTGCTGCTGTACACACTCATCAGCTCCCCTCCATCTCTGCAGGAAGTCTTTTCTCTGCTTTCTGAAAAGATTTTTTTTCCACTCAGACTCCAGCAACACTGATGTACTAAGAACACAGAAGTCATTCAGCAACATTCACACTTCAGTCTGACTGATCCAACCTCTGGATGTTGGTCTTTAGAGCTGGAGCTTTAAAGCAGCGGCGTGCTGTTTGTATGTGTGGAAACAACATGTCATCAGCGTAGAGTCTGACATCCTCTTAGTGAATGATTCTGACACAAATCAATGATCAGAGGGACACACAACTGAAACCTGGGACTCACACACACCTGCTGCTTTGGATCATGTGACAGTGATGTGGTGTGGAGAGTTAGAAAAGAAAACCACAGTCAAATGGCTGTTAGCGAGCTAACCTGGAACAACGACAGACAAGTCAAGGTTCCAATCTGCGTTTATTGACCAGATATTGAAGCAATGTGAAGAAGCTTCTACACTTACACATTCAGAACATGAAAGAGAGAATCAAGAAGAAAGAAATGCTGCTAAAATGTCTCCAAGACAGCTAATCATTGAGCTGCTGGAGTTTCTAGGACAGTGATTTTCAACCCTGGTCCTCGAGGCACACTATCCAGCAGGTTTTAGAGGTTTCCCAGCTTTAACACACCTGATTTTAATTAATGGTCATTTTCAGGTTGTCCTCAAAGTCTGCACAAGTCTGTTGATGACACAGCCACTTGTATCATGGTGTGAAGAAGAAGGGGAACATCTAAAACCTGCTGGATAGTGTGCCTCGAGGACCAGGGTTGAAAATCACTGCTCTAGGACATGTCAACATGAACATCTGGAAAGAAAGCAGTCAGTCAGCATGTGTCCAGCTGCTTTCTGAGGATCATCAGCAGAGAGAGTCCACAGCAGTACAGCAGACTCTTCATATCAGCACTGTGTAGAGCAGGCCAGGCAGCTTCCCCTGCACTGAGACTGGAAGAATCTGCTGGAAGTGAAAGCTCTGAATGTGAATCTGCTGCAGCTGGCAGCTCTGCTGGCTCTCTCTGGAGGACAGGAGGCCGCTGGAGCGGAAGCTCTGAAACAGAAAAGGAGTCAGAGTTTGGAGTTGCAGTGACAAATGTCGTCCTCTGCTCCTCTGTTCTCTTGACAGCGTCTCCACATGAAGCTGAATCACTTGCTGAACACAGTCACCAAGCCTTATTACCTGCTGCTGTTTGGGCCTCCACGTTCCCCTCGTGATGGACGTAGCAGCGTATGTGTCCAGATGGAGGTGATCCAACCACCCTGATGGAGGCGCTGCGTCCAGACTCTCTGAGCTCCAGCTGCTCTCCCTCAGCAGGGGAGCTCCTCACCGAGCCTATCTTCTTCTGTCTCTTCAGGAGAACTGGACCAGAGGAGGAGGAAATGGCTGAGGCCACACACAGCAGGGAGCTGCTCCCCTTCAGCTGGACTCTGGATGCTGCTGGTACTCCTCACCACGGGCTTCACTACCGCTCATCTAAAGTTAGACACAGAAACACATCACACAGTACAGCAGCTTCCAGCATGATTCAGTTGATCCTGGAGACCACATGGACTCTGACCACTCAGCTACTCATCAATACTTCAATAGGACAATTCACCGCCAGAGCCTAATTCTTCACTCAGACACTCTCACCTCATGTCAGCATGTGAAATGAACTCATGTCATTAGTCTCATCACTAAAAAATCATCAACTCACAACTTTGGTTTTGATGTTCTTTTTTATTCACCTTTTATAAATCAAATGGCCTGTTTTTGTTCAGCTAAAGTCTATTTCTCACAGAGGGGCGAGCTCGTTACTTCACCTCTGATGTTCACGTGAACAGAAGACAGTCAAGTCGTTAGAGAGAGATATTTTAGATGCAACACCACCACCGCCATGAGACAACAGTCAGGAATTTACAGGTAACGTCATCTCAAGGACAGTTTGTCCAGGCGACACCGGTGGGACTGGAGGACCAGAACTGACACTGAAGGACAATGGGATTAAGTTTGGTGTCTTGCATGGTGAAAGGACCCTGATCTTTGCAATTATGAAGTCTGGTTCTGTATTTCACCTCCCAGGCTGCAAAAGGAAGTAGAAGAAGGCAGAAGCAGAGATCTGGTTATTACCATTAGAACCTTGAGTGATCTTCTCCTGGTTTGGCTTCACTATAGACTGGACCCAGATAGTCCGTTGTAGGTTTGGATCCCTCTGGGCCTCACAGCTGGAAGGTTCTTGGTTCCAGCCTGGCAGGGGTCTTCCTGTGTGGATTACATGTTCTCCCCGTGATCTGAGGGTTTTCTCTGGGACTTTGCTTCTCCTACAGTCAAAAAACATCTGGGCGAGTTTCCTGGTGGTTGTAAAGTCCGTGAGTGTGTGTGGTTGTTTGTCTACATGTCCGTGATGGACTGGTGACCTTCAGGGTGGACCCCGCTTTCACCTAAAGAGAGCTGGGTAGGCTCCAGCAGATTCTGCTACCCTCAATGGAAGCACTTTACTCTTTGGATTAAAAACAAAAGCAGTACGGTCAGGGTTTGAATACACAGGACCCTGGGGAGCCTATTTTTACAGTGTGCAACCATGACTTTCCCCTGTGCACATGCGATATCACTATCAGAGTGCTGCCAATAACACATTCAGACTGTCTGTCAGCTCGGAAAGCAGATGCTGTCTTTCGACGCAAGGACTAATTTACTTTTATAACAAAAAAATAAAAACACCCCAAAATTTTATTTCTAATTCGCACAAAGCATTTAGTTAATAATTGAAAAAGTAAAAAATTGCCCGAATATAAGACCCCATAAAAATATAAGAAATATAAATGAATAAAGGAGAAGTTATAACATTTTCTTTGATTTTCATTGATTTCATCTTGGCAAAAGACTGGTAGGCTATTTAGACCTCTGAATATTTCATCCACTTCTACCCTCTCAAGTATCCCAGATAATAACTACATTTAAACGTTACGTCTAATATGAATTATTACACAGATATACATATATTAAACAAAGACCAGTTCGAGATCAAATCTTATTCAAAAGCGAACTGTAGTTTATTTAAGGAAAAACAAGTGCATCCGTCACACATTTAGGGCTGCAGCCATCATAAGATAACCTAAACAGGTACATCTGGCCAAAAGAATCTGTTGGTTCATCACCTTTATGGCAGAATTGCATTACTCAAAGGACGTGGGTCACCAGAGCCATTCCCCACAAATTTGAAAAATTCAGGGCCTTTTCGGCCATTTTCCAAGCTCCAGTCACACATCCTGACAAATGACAATATGGTATGACAAAAGGCAAAACAACAGTCTGCCAAAAACAACCTTCTTCTAAAATTGCACAATGAAATAAAATGAACATACACAACATGAGGGGACATTTTTCACACAACATGATAAACCCCAGTGGTGAATGGACATACCCCACGCAACAGCACAACATTACGGAGACACATGTTTACACTTTGGACTATTTCAGCAAAAAAGCACACATCCAGCAGCGCTATGATGGTGCTGAAACAAGCTCCGATATTAATTCAATCCAATTTATTTGTATAGCCTATGTTACAATGTCAATGTCTCTCAGCGCTTACAGAGACCAGTGATTCAAGTGATTTTAATAAAACAATACCAGCGTCTTAGTTGGAACATAAATCATAAAAATACAGTTGATAAATTGGACCAAAGCCAGACCGACCATAGCGAAGTAGTCGGTCCACTTTATGTGTCAGTACCAACAGGTGTTGGGTCTTCATTTACTTCAAAAATCTAAACTGTCCGAGACTTGGCTTTTTCCATTTGGACATATCAATATAATTTGGGATAAGACAAATATATATTCATTCCTTCAATTTCAATTACGTATACCACCAAAAATCCCCCCGGTCCACCCATTCATAATGAGGAGTTCATGTACGGTACGTAAAATTAATTCTCCCCAGCGTCGCCACGGCCATGACAGGAATATATGGAATTATGTAACTAGTTGAGGCAAATATTTAGAAACATTAAATAGCATAAACACACACAGCCATGACATGTTTATCTTTTTATTTCAGGAACCTCAATTGTAGTGAAAATAAAATATTAAAGTGGACAATTCTTAGAGCTCCTGAAGTCTCAGGGCCGGCTCTCAGGGGAGCTCATTCCCTCTCGGGGGCCGAGCTCCCTTAGACCCGTAATTCCAACCATGAGTACGCTCATTCTGGACGATAATTGTACGAGTATTAGTCACTGTGTCAAAAAATAGTCAGAAGAGGAAAAAAAATAAAGTTCTTTTTCATCACTCCAAATTTTGCTGCTCATTACGTTTTCAGCGCAATTTAATTTCAGTCTAAATTCGAAGAATAGCCTTTTGGTGGCATATTGTGTTCTCAGTCATGTTACTCTTGTTATTTCTTCAGTATCAGTTTTCAGTTTTGTGAGTGTAGTGATGTCCGTGGTGTCGTGGATGACTGGAGGATATTACCTGCCAAGGAGCTCATGTTTTACCAGCGTATCTGTCGTCTGTGTTCAAATAATCAAAAAGTTAGGGATGGATTTTGATGACATTTTCAGGAGTTGTAGAAATGTGAAAAGGAGAAAGGTTTCATTGGGTGTGATCCGGAAGAAATCCTGGATTCGGATCACTTTCAAATTTTCAAACCTTGCGGTAAATGGGGCAAAGATTTTGTTTCTAAATCTCTGTTAATTATTGCCAAAACTCATAAAATTGGTCATAGATTGACACTGGGAACCCCTATCACATTTCAAAGGCGATCGGGATCTGATCCAGAATGTGGATTTTATCGCATCTGCTTGGCGGAGGTATCGCTCTCGAGTGCTTTTCTAGTTTTATATATAAGTCTCTTTGAAATATAAGGGACATGCAAACTACTAAAGAAGCACAAAATTATACCAGAAATGCGGTAAGTCAGAGTCAAACTCTGTAAGTAGATATGACATGTCTGCTTATTGGACTCGGATTAAGACACAGAGACGCCTGTCCTGAT